>BJBW01019895.1:0-14111 GCA_004320125.1 Scolopax mira
GGGATGTGGCTGCCCCATCCCTGGAGGGGTTCAAGGCCAGGCTGGATGGGGCTTGGAGCAACCTGGTCTGGTGGGAGGTGTCCCTGCCCAGGGCAGGGGGTTGGAACTGGATGATCTTTAAGGTCCCTTCCAACCCGAACCATTCTATGGTTCTATGATCCCATCTGCAGCTGGGCTGTCACAGTGAAGATGGTGACAGCAGGACCACATGTATTACAGGGGGCAAACAGCCCTGGGAGCAACACGCTGGCCAAAGGGGTAAGTACCTTTTTATTTCAAGGCAAATTCTGCTTTCTCTGTTCTCTTCCATTAGTCTGAAACTGAAATACCTGAAAAAAAAAGGTGATCGTTTATTTTGGGAGGGGGGCTCTCAGGTGAGAGTTACCCATGCCCTTGTCCAAAGGGCATGCTAAGTCTGTGTAGACCTTTTGGAGCAGGCAGCTGGAGGCTGGCCTTGCTGAGCATCTGCAGAAGCTCCCACACCAGGTGACAATATTGATTGGTCACCTGCTTCAGAACTGAGGGAAAGGGGGGGGGGTTTAGTCCTTATGCTTCCTAAATGAGAGCAAAGTCTTAAAATTAGGGAAATGCTTTTGACACTGCCCTGTAGACTATTGCTGCTGTTGGGCACATCCCCAGCTAGCTTGTCTTTCCTGGTTTAAAATAATGCTCAAATTCCTTTGGTTTCCTGGAAAATGCAGCTAACTAGCTGGGGTTCAGCTGCTGCTGCTCTGCATGCAGAGGACAGGCAAGGGGTCGGCGCACAGTGCGATCCCGTGGTGGGTATTGGGGAGGATCAGCGTTTTGGGCAGCTGCCTGCCACTTCCACCCCTGCTTCCAGGGATGGAGGGCAACTCTGCCACTTGAGATGATGAAGGAAGGTAGGAAAACATCTCGCTGGAGTCCGGGAGTCTATCTCCACTTGAGTCCCTGCAAAACAGGGATGTGATCAAGGCCCCCCAAGGGTACTCCACAAGGCATTTGATGCCAGGAAATGGCACGAGTTGATAAAGAAGTCGATAACGGTGTGTGTCTGAAGTGCAACTTAAGCTAACTGCTGAAAAATACTTTGAAAAGCACTGACCACAATTAAGCACTTAATCAGGAGAGAGCTGCAATTTTCTGAGGCTCAAAGTACAAGAATCATGAAGTACAGATCCAGAGATATGAAGGGAAATGTCTCTTTGGCAATTAAGATCCATGCCGCTCAAAGGCTGAAAATGGTATCATAGAATTACTTTTGTTGTACAGTTGATACACTGAATTATCTAAAATGTAAGCCATTGTGCCTAAAATGCCACTCAATGAGTAAAACAGCTTCTCCTGTTCAGCTGTTACCCAGCTCAGTGAATTGCCTTCTGATGGTATCTACTTTCCCTTCCTTTAAAATAACATTTTTAAATTGACTTTTTTTTTTTTTTCCCTCAGGATATAAAGTGCTAGTTGGAAGGACCCAGGCAAGAATACCAAGGGTAAGGGGTTTTTGCAGGAATTCTTCTATCTGTACATAAATGCAACCCCCTGAAGAAGATGTTGATGATCCCACAGGAGAAAGTACCAAGGTTCCTGCCCCACAGATTCTATGGATTTATCATTTGGAGGGTGGTTCATCCTCTGTATTTCAGCCAGGAGGAGGATGTGGGTTGACTTTTATTAGGTGTATGTCCATGATGAATACGATTGTCCAAGCCTGTGACGTGAGTGGGTAAAAAAGGCAAATCCCCATCCATATGATGCTAAAGAAGCTGGAGGGGAAGCTTAGGTGGATGCAGCCACCTGACCCGTGGTCCCCTACTAGGATGCAGGTAAAAGAGGATGATTGCTATTGCCCACCACTGGAGCCCAGCAATCCTTGATCACCCCAGATCACACAGTAAAGCAGGGGGAGCCTGTGTGTGGCCTGTGGAGATGTGCATGGTGTCTCCCAGCCTCTGGTTTTAGAAAGGCTGGATTGCATGTGAAGTTGACATCTTCATCTTGCAGGAGTCTGCAAATGATCTGCTAGGGTCCTAGCTTCTGCAGGTGGCTGCAATGGAAGTCCCAGGCTGGACTTCACATTTGAGGACTCTTTGGTGGAAGGTGGAGCCAATGCTAGGAAGAAGATAGTAACTGAACAGGAGAGGATGACATGATGCCTTCAAGTGACATCCAAGTGCTGCCACAGGTAGGTCAGTTGTGGTCATGTGGTAGTTATGGTGGAGGAAAGCATCCTAGAAGTGCACTGTGCTGATATCAGAGATGTGGTAAGTGCTGCCCCCTGGACAGAAGAGAACTGGTTTGGAGGGACACCGTGTTAAAACAGCCTCTGAGTATCCGTCGTCTTGCTTGTGTCACAGCCATGGCTGGAATCTGGCATCTGGCTAATGACAGTTACACAGGGAAAAGAGCTCCACTAAAAACAGAGACATACGTACCCCTTGTCCTCAGGTCACACTGGCTTGAGTCCTTCAGAGCTTGGATTGTGCCATGGTCGTGCCCCACGTTGGGCACCAATAAATCTGTCGTGGTTTTGGCCAAATGTACCAAACCAGACTAACAGATGGCCCTTTCTGATATCCCCCCCCAAAAAAAGAGAGAGGGGAGGAAGAGAGGAGCTTTAGACGTTTAGAATGAACCAAACTACTTTAATGAAGGATTAGTATTAGAATAAAATGAAGAATATAATGAAATAGATGCAATACATACAATATAGTATGTAGATAAATACAAAACCATATCAAGCTCCCATATCACGTCACCAGCAGGCACTGGGGGAGTCCCAGACTGGACTCAGTGACAGGTGGGAACTGGGTTCCAGCTCTGGAGTCAGGAACACACAGATCGGGATCAAAGGCAGATGAACAGAGTCCTCTTTGGATGTTGGCCATTGAAGAAAGACAATTGACCCTTTGATCCCTCACTGAGCATGGGGCAGATGGGATGGAATACCCCAGTTGNNTCACCTCTCCTGTCCCCTCCTCCCCACAGGTGGGACCCCCTCTATGCTTTTCCATTTCTGACCCTCTAAGGGGCAAATAACAAAAATTGGCTGCCCTTGGTTGTTTCAGCAATAAATATAAGCAAGGGTCTCTCTGCTCCCCATCCCTTGGCATGGAGCACAAACATTGGCCTTATCGTCCTGAGAATGAGCAGTTTGCTCCACAACATGCTGTTAATTTCAGAGAGAGAAGAGGTCTGGCTAAGATGTAAAATTACTGTACGGAAAATTCCTTCTGTTTTACCTCAAACTGGGACATTGACCTGGTGAGGATGTCTTTGGAAGAGCCTCTCAGTGACACGAGTGCCAGCTGGCCGTCAGGGGGTGGTAGCAAGGCAGTCGTGCTGCAGGACGTCAGTCAGGAGTGGCAGGTAGGATTAACAGGAAGGCATGTTCTCCCCTTTTTTTTTTTTTTCCCTCTCCTGGAAGAGCTGACTGAATCACTGCAAATCCAGCTCTGCTGCGTGAATGCCTCTGCTCTTACCCTTTGTAACCCCAACGTGTTGATAGCAGATCTGCAACAAGTACTATTGGAAGTACTTTGTGCTGCAACTACTGCTATTTCCACTTACTTTACACTTGATTAGAGATGGTGATGTAGAGTTTTATTGTTGATTTATTATTTTTTTTTTATTTTTCTTTTACATCTTTGACTTGTCAGAGCTCCTTGTTACCTCTCCAAGTGCTGATAAATGTGAAGCCTATATCCTTCAGTTACTTCTTGTAGCTCTTCTTCCTCTGAGAGTCTGATTCAGTGTCTCCTGAAGTCAATGTGAGTCTTTCCATTGATTCCAGTGGATGTCAAGTCAGGCTCTTTTTTGGACTGAGATGGCAGGCACTGGTTTTGAATTAGCTTTGAGTGTTGTACACCAAGTATGATGGGACCCTTATTCATCTTGAGACCTCTAAGAGCTGTTTTAACAATGACAGGGAAATCATCCCAAATAAATTCAGATGACACCCTTGTATCACAGCACAATTTATGTCTTGTTTTTGGAGGGGCATAGGCAAAACCAGGATTACTGTAACTACAAATTGCCTCTTAGAGAGCAGTGTAAAACTTGTGCCTGCATGTGCATTTTTGTGTAGGCAATTTAAGAGGTGGGAGAAGAACTCAAGTGTCGTGTATTATTTAGTAAAGACTGATAAGGTTGATAAACACCATGGTAAACTAGATAGTCATGTATTTTTAGTTCCTCCGTTCTGGTGTTCATTTCCAAAGCTGCTTAAAGCAGCGCAGTGTTACACTAACACAGCTTTTATGCTCTGATGACTAACATGCTGCAGCCAGATGGAATGGTATAAATCTCTTCTTACACACAACGAAGCCAAAACAAATATTATGCAATGATTAAGTGGCAACCCAAACAGAAGCAGGCGTCCTGTGGGCTGAAACAGGAGATCTTGGGTTACGGAACTCAAGATATGTTAATTTAATTTGGTTATATATTTGATGGCTATCTGAAGTGGTCCATGAATAATTGATGAAAACTAGAAAAGCTGTTGTTTGCCTTTAAAGTCAAGCAGAAGAAAGTAGAATCTGAATATTTAGGAATGCGATTGGTGTTTGCATGGGTCATGTGAGAGGTCCCCACAGCCTGACACTGTCCCTGGCAGTGACCACTAGCAGGAGCTGATGGAAGAGCATGTGTGGGATTTCCCCAGCCTGGCTGCGTTAATGGCCAATAGCATCATAGAATGGTCAGAGTTGGAAGGGAACTTAAAGTCCATCCAGTTCCAACCCCCCCGCCCTGGGCAGGGACACCTCCCACCAGACCAGGTTGCTCCAAGCCCCATCCAGCCTGGCCTTGAACCCCTCCAGGGGTGGGACAACCACAGCTTCTCTGGGCAACCTCTTCCAGTGTCTCACCACCCTTGTAGTGAAAATTATCATAAATTAAGAACATTCACACTTGATCTAGCAAATTCTGTAAATAAGTGACTCCTGGGCATGTGTGTGCAGGCTGGGTAACTCGTGAAGCCCTAATACCTCTGTTTCAGAAGGCAGCACAAACTGCTGACCAGATCACCCATCCCCTTGCATAGGCTGTAAGCAGCCAATCTAAGGAGATGAGACACCTTTGACACCTGGAGTGGTACCTGTCTGGAAGCTGTGGAGGGCTGCATCCTGCCAAAATACTAGAGAACACTTGCATCATACCTGCAAACTCAGAACAGCTATTTAATGTGAACAAAAAGCACTTGATAGAGCTGGTTAGGCCCCTCCACTACCAGGTCTTGAAGGGGGAGGAAAACTGGTTTGTTCATGTTTCTGGCAAGGGGTTAAGCTATAGTGCTATTCTCCTTTGCGGTGGGATTGACTAGTTTCTTGTCAAAGAACAGGCTACTGTTCTTGATTGCCTTTTTTTTTTTTTTTTATAATGTGTTCTACAGGTTTGGAGAAAAATATTTTGAAGATGGGTATGGGTGAAGGTGGTAAATGTACACAGGTAGTCTTTATCCTGAGAAAGTTGCTTATCCTGTTCTTGTGATGCCAGGAGACAGAGTGGGAGCTGTGGCCACATCAGCACAGCAACAGCCAAGATGTCTGCTCTTCAGGGTGATCCCAAGCCCTGCTCTGCTTTGCTCTGGAGGAGGAACAAGGTCTTCAGTTCTTCTGTGGCCAGAGAGAACCTTCAGAACAGGAATCTTCAACACCCAGGTGGGCGGTGCTTTTTGCATTTACCTGATGTAGCCAGAGTGTGAGCATTGGGACTAAACTTCTGCTTTGCATAGCCAGGTGTCTCTTCAGAAGATGAACTGGCCTAAACATTATTGGTGGTCCTACTGAAAACCAAGTCCTTCACATTTACAAATCCCTTTTTTTTTTTTGTTTGGAAAGACCCAAGCAAAGACCCATTTGCTTCTGTTTCTGAATTGTATTAATGTTTCTCTGACACAAAACATGCTCGAATAATGACCGTGTGAGCAAAGAGCCGCGGCATTGGAGCTGCCCTCTCCTGATGGACTGTTCTTAGTCTGAGCTGGCCCCAGATCCCCAGACAGCACTTCTAGCACCAGCCACCAGCTCTGGGTGGTTGTTACCTTCACCACCAGCACAAAGCTGCCCCACAGCCAGGCTCGTTCCCTCTCTCCAATGGAGGATGTTTGGTGAAGAATAAGTCCTGACTGGTGTAGGCGATGAAGGTGATTTTAAGGGTAAGAAGGCAGATCAAACCCAATGGAAAGCTGGAGACACAACCAGGGTCAGGTGTCAGCACTTTACCTGAAGAATTGAAGAAAGCCTGGCGTATTTTTCTTGTGGTGAAACTCAGCTGTGGAGCAGCAGCTCAACTGAAGGCTACGCGTCCTTACCTACCACCGAGAGGGCTGAAATGAAAGGGGTTACCTGGCAGTGACTTCTTGCTATTGTAAGAGGTGGTAAACAAGACAAAGGTAGCATAGGGAAGATGGGTAAATAGTCATTCTTAAAATAAAATAAACATCAGACTTTTATTTGTTGGGGCCTTTGAAGGAGCACAATAACGGGAGGCACATGGGGAGAGAAAAACAAAACAAAAAACAACCTTATTTACTCCAGGAAGTGATCATGAATTATACAGAAAGTTGCCCAGGAGCTTCTCCAGAGCTGTGACCTGTGGGGACTTGTAAAGAAGAGAGCACATTTGTAGCAGTTTTCTCTCAGCTGAAGCAAGAATTACACCTCACGGGCTCTAATGGAGAGATGGCGGCTTCCACTAGCTGAAGATCTGACCTCGCCAGTAACTGAGAGGCAACAGCAAGTAGATGGAGAACAAAAGCCTATCTTTAGCATACTTTAAGGTCCTTAACCCAGATACAAAACATGGCTATAAACGAAAAGGCAGCCCTAGGATTTTAGTTTAAGCCAGACAAAATCGACTGGTTACGGAAAAACAGTCTTGCTTACTGCCGAGCTTCGGCTCTGCATTGGGGCTGAAAGGGGGATAAAGTTTAACTGATTACTTTTGGGTTCCGATTTGAATACTTGCCCAGTGGTTTTAGATGAATGGAAAGTCCAGGCCAATTTAGTTTTTTTAATGAAAGTGATGAAAACCTGCTGGTACGTTAGGCCGGATGGTTTAAAACACGCTGGTGAGTTGATTTATTCCTTTACAGATGATGGGATTCCCAGGGAAAAAAAAAAAAAAACAACCAAAAACAAAAACCCACATTTTCCAAAGTCTAAGTCTTCCAAAGGTTCTGTAAGGAGGTTAATGGGTGTCTTCAGACTTCAGTTGGCTTGGGATCAGTGGGAGATGGACCCAGGCGTGTCAGTAAGTGTTCATATGCTTTTTGCTGAACCGTTTTCCCAGAGCTCATACACCACTGCCATGATCTTTTCCTCCTTTAAATCCCTTCTGAAAGGGATTTACCCTTTCTGAAAGGCTCACACTGAAGACGAAGTCATGACTTTGTGTTCGTGTGTACCTGTCAGAGCAATTGTTAATTTGCTACTAATTTGTTCCACAGTGATTTTGGGCAGACCAAATTTTGACCAGATTTCCATCAGTTTTGGCCAACAGCACTGAGGCTGCGGTTTGATAATCAGGTTAATCGCAGCTTGCAAACACAAAAATAGGTTCAAGAAAAGGGGAGAAGGAGGAAAATAACTAAATCCTGAATGTCTTGGATTGCAAAAAAGGCAAAATGACTTCCAATGTTACCATTCCTCTGTTGTTTTAGATTAATTCTGTAATCCACCTATCTTCATTGATTTATTTTTTCCACATCTTTGGCAGTGGGGTGGCAGTACCCAGCACAAAATGCACAGAGGGGTCAGATGCCTGCTGGTACAGACTGGGTGACTTCTTCACTTCTCCTTCCCTCCTCAGCTTAATCAGCTTGATTTCCTCTTTGTTAACTTGGGGTTGAGTTTTATTTTTGACTCATTCTGAAACACTTACCTAAAGAGAGCCAAAACACAAAAAGCTGGGTATGTTTCAGTTGCCGCTTTTTTCCATAACGTGGAGTTTTAAGTGGCCTCACTTGAGAGGGACAAATCAAGTAGTCTTCTGAAAAATGCAGCAAACAGCTGCTATCCAAAGTCAGCACTAATGATAACATTGAATTCTCTTTTGTAGTGGATTTTCATCCAGCTGTTACCTAACTCTGAAAGAGGCCATCAAAGGCAAGTTCCACATTTACCCCTTACTTCAAAAAGCATCCGATAAGCCATGAGCGAATTTTTCATTTGACCTTTAAAGCCTTTGTCTTTGGAAATCAGTGGTAAGAATTGCATGAATCTAATGTTATTTCCACCCTGGCTGAAACGCTTCAATGGCAGGAATAAATTAATGAGATGCCTTTCCCTTTCCTTGCCTTTCTTACACGTGTAACACACGTGAATTAGCACACACGTATGAGTGCATACAGCTTTAGACTGCTGAGGGTCTGGATGGATGAAGATGTGCAGGTAGCACCAGTGAGCACCAGGGCAAAGCATCCGTGAAGGTGGAATGGATGGCAATGAGTGCACACCACCATTCTCCCCTTAGCCCATTTGGTGGGTCTGAGGATGCCCTTTCCCACCTTCTACCTGGGAAGGTGTCCTCGGCTCTCCAAGAGGCTGGAGATGTGAGCTTGTGCCTGGTGATGTAGGGCCAAGCTGGCCAGTGTCCTCTTTCCACGGGCTGTTAACACGTACCCACGAGGTGGGTTGAAGGAAGGAGGAGACCTAAGCTCTGCAAAACTTGGGCTGGTTTCTGGCAGAGCCAGGGTTCCCTTCACACCTCTCTAACAGTTTACTGAAGGATGGTGGTGAACCTGGTGGTGAACCTGGTGTAAGTGGTGTGCAAGAGAGGAAGGGCTGACGTGATATTCCCTTCAACCAGTAATTCCTTTCCTTCCTTGCCTACCATCGTGCTACCTGAGTACAAAGGTGATGTGTCCGACACGTAGGCACTGTCTCTGTCCACCTGGGAGGAAGACAGAGTGGGAATTCCAAAAATCTTTGGATATACACGTTGCCTGCTGAGATCTGCAGAGCTGCCTCTTCTTGCTTCTAGAGCAAAGTAAGGTCAAGTTAGAAGTCTCTTGTTTTGTATACAAATGGGTCTTCTAGGATCACTCCAGGGGCTAGGATTTACACCCAGTTCAGTCAAGGGGGCTGCAATATACTTTTAACTAGTTTTTTTCTGGCTGGTTGGTGGCTTTTGGGAATATATCTGGGGGAAAAGAAAAAAAAAAAACCATAAACCAACCTCAAGGGTTGTTTTGCTGCAGCTTTATTTGAAAGCACGTGTTTCAGGCTGATTCCTGCCATGTTTTTATGATCTGAGCATGTTTCTGCTGTTGGTTTTGTTTGTTTTTCTGTTTCCACATGTAGGCTGTGGAAGGAAAGCTGCACTTTATCAACCACTGGAGTGATTACAGAAGCAGAAGGACCAAACAGGAGGAAGAGGACTAAGCAGACCCAATGGCCACAGCACCCCATGAGGTTCCTTGTTGGACAAGTGGGGGGACCTGTCACTGGGGACAGTGGGGAAATGTTCCGGGGGGGGGGGGGGGGGGGGGGGGGGGGGGGTGTTTGGGCAGTTTTGAGCACTAGAAGGTGAACTCTTTTCCTGCAAGAGAGTCTTTCCTGCGAGATGTGTTCAGCGTGTCCCCAAGGCTGTGGGGCTGGAGAAGTTCTCCTCTGTGCTGGTTCCAACTCGTGCATCTCTGTCAGCCTTGGGGAGCATTCCCGGTGGCAGCGTGGGTGCAGGGCAGGGGGACACAGCCCCTGGCACAACCTCAGGGTTGGCACTGGAGCCATGTCCTGGGAACCCAGGGAAAAGTTTGGGACTGCTCTGGCAGTTTGGTGCTTTAGAGCACAATATTCCCAGGAACAATCACCAGGATCGTTCAGTTTTCTAGTACAGATACAGCCTCAGGTGCTAAAAGGATCCTGTGCTTTAAATCCCTCTAAACCTTCTCCCCCATCCTATATATTCCATGTGGTCAGAGGAGCTTTTGGTACATTAAGATGCTTGAATTCTTTGGATTGAAGTTTGTCCCTGAGTTAGATTGGTATACTTTTGGTTTGTGTTCTTTGCATTAAAAAAACCCAAACAAACCAAACAACAATAAATAATAATAATAAGGATCAGAATAGACATACTTTGCACATACATTCTTTCAACTTAAACAGTTGGCGTAGTTCAGCCTGTTTGATCAGCCCAGGCTGTGGTGGTGATAATACAAATTTTACACAATTTATTCTCAGCAGCTTTGCTTGCAGTTTTTATCTCATGGATAACTTTCTCCCTGAAACGGTGCTAAACCCCATGAAATACGGCAGATCTCTGTGCAAGATCAAGAGAGTCTGCGTAAGTGCATCTGCAGTGATTCACGACAAGTTCCTCTGGGCTTTCGGGTTTTTACATCATATTTCTAATGTTTTCTGTCGGTAGCATTGACGTGATTTCTAGCAGTTAAAGCCCAAATATATAAGTGGACCTAGCACCTATGATATGCCCCCCAGTTACCCCAAACTGCTCAAACCTTATTTGCGTAAAACCAATAAAATATATTAAATGTTCAAATGGAGATGTGATAACTCATGTTTTAAGTTATTTTAAAATAATGGTTACTAATAATTTGTCAGATTTGCATGCCAGTGTGTCCCTGTGGTGCCTCAAGGGAGCTGCACGTCGATGCTCATTTTTTGTGCGTGGGACAGACGTTCATTTTTGCGATTGGCCAGACTTGCAGAGCATCGTGGAGCCTGCGGGAGGGAAGGCTGCTGCACCCAAGCTCTAACCCACATTTCAGGCTTAAATCCTCTAGTTTCCAACTAACCCCTTGCCCTTTGCACATGGAGCACCCCAGGATCTCTGAAGCTGCTGGTCATTCAGATGTTTGGGGGGGGGGGGGACTAACCTGTCCCAGCGGTGGGTATGGGCAGGTAGTGGGGGAGGAGGGGGCTGCTGCCTGAAAGAGATGTGGTAGGAAAAACCACAGGGGACCAACTGCTTGTCCAACTCCCTGGACCAGCTGATGTGGGCAGCGTGAAGGGACCTGGGTTGGTGAGGAAGGAAGGAACGTGGTGCTGGAAGCCGCTGCTGAAGCAGTTTGTATCGGGAAGTGGGGTGATGGTCACCCCTCGGAAAGGGCCGAGCAGCAGAAGAACAAATGCTTGAGTGTCACCCCAGGTGAGTGGTTGCAGGAGCAGCACTGCATGGGTGGTGGATCCACCTCTGAGGGATGGCTGGCCAGTGAGGTCTTCACCCCAGTGTCCCCAGCCAACTGGCACTGTTATGTTTGTTTCTAGGTGTTCTTATGTATATGTGTGTATAGATATATATTAAAAAAAAAAAAGGAGAGAGAACTGTTTGCTCCTTATATATAAAAGTGTCATTAGTCAACAATTGTTTTGCAAAAGATCAGCAAAGTTGCCATCACTGGACAGTGAATCTGCTGAACGAAAGTCTGTCTGTTTACTCAATTAAATGAAAAATTTAGTGCTGCATCACCGGGAGAGAAGTAGGTCCAGCCATGGATGAGCCTGTGAAGACAGAGCTTTCTGGGGCTAGAAATGGGTTTATCTCCTGGGGAAGAAACAGAGAGAGCTCTGTTTTGGAGAGAGCTTGTCGTGCTCTACCCCAGAGAAAATGGCAGAGCAACCCCAGCCATGCCCCAGGGGGGCTGTACCCTGCAGGTGAGTGGGGGCAAACCTTTTCCTCGCCCTTTATTTAAAGTGAGGGCTGTATCTGTTCCTCCTGAAGCATTTCCTAATGGGGTTGACCTGGGGGGGGGTCACTGTAAGGAGCGATGAGCACGCAATGCTGCTCTCAGGAATGAGAGCTGACTCTTTCCCACAACTGGATTATGTATATATTTTTTTTATTTGTGGGTTTGGTTTTGGTGTTGTTGTTAGTGACTTGTTTGCTACAAGCTTTAACCTGCTGCTCGGGTACTTTCAAAGGGCAGACGTGGGGACAAAGCCAGAGTTTGGGCTCTTGATTTGAACGCAAAAAACTTGAGTACTGATATTTGTTTAAAGCTTGCTTTTGGCTACTGCAATGTGCTGAATGGCACAGGGAGGAAAAAAATGCTCAGCTGAGCCCCCCCTGTGGCTAATGCACAGGGAGGTGGACTCTCTGCTGCTGGTGGTGGGAAGACTTGCTAAAGGTGCAACAAGGGGCACCTGCTGCTTATTTGGCCTTTCCCAAAGCACTTTGGAGTTGGATCATTCAAAGAAAGGGACGTCCCGAGCTAGACCTTGGAGCTGAAAGTGCTCCCAGTGCACTCTTTTGTGCTTTTTTTTTCTTTTTTTCGTGTCTTTCTGCATTGGGGCAGATGGAGCCATCCCATCCCAGGCTACATCAGGCAGGGGTGAGAAGAGATGGAGCGTGGGGAGGAAAGGGGGGCGGGGGGCTGTGCTGCCACCTCATCTTCAGCTCTCTGAAAGTGGCCTCACTGGTTTGTTTGTTCTTCTGGTGTGGTTAATACTCATAATTATATGAAAAGGGTGAATGCTTTGCCCCGAACCTTGCCTGGCACTTGGAGAGGGCAGGTTGCCCAGGAGGTGGGTTTCTAGGTCCTGAGGCTTGGCTTGAGCCCTGGGGCTGCTGGGGGCAGTGAGAGCACCACTGTGGGGGGCAGGAGCCCCCACTATGGTGTCTTGGACAAATGAGGATTGCGGGATAGCTATTTTCTTGAGCTCTGTGGGGTATTTCGAAGGGATTTCCTCCAGGGGGGGCAAGGCAGGGTGCTGGCGGGACCCTTCCCATTAACCCACCCATGGGGGGGCATCGCTCCCCATCCATCCCCGCCGTCTGTCCGTCCTGTCCGCGCCACCACCGTGTCACCGGGCGGCTGCGGCGCAGCGAGCAGGGCTCCCGGCCGCGATCGAGACACCTCTGGCGGCGGGGGGAGTCGGGGGGGGAATCCCGGGAGAGGGGTGCGGGGGTGGGAGTGCGGTGGCCCCGACGGCGCGTCCCTTATCCGGCAGCGCCGCCGTGCGGTCGCCCCTACGTGGACGGAGGTGTGCGGGGCCGGTGCCCACCGTCTCGTCTAATCCCCCCCCCGCCCCACGGTTCCCGTCTCCCGGCCCCGGGGGAGCAGGTAGCGATCCACCGCCCCGTCCTCCGCCGGTCTGCACGGGGCTCTGCTGCCGCCCCGCGGCGCGGATGGGGAGGCGGAGGCGGGGAATGCGGGGCGGAGGCGGGGGGGTGTGTGTGTGATAATATAAACCGCGTCTCTCCTGCTGCAGAAAGCGCTAACCCCCTAAATTGTTTCCTTTTGGGGGGAGATAGCGGCGGGCCGCTGGGCTGGGCTGGGGGGGAGGGATATTTGCGGGGATAAGGGGAGGTGAGGCGGGAAGAGCATCGCCATTCCGCATCCCCGCATCTGCCCAGGGCCGTATCCCACCGCCCCGGGGGAAGGAAGGTGGGGAGGTGGTGTCCCCCTCTGTCCCCCCGCAGCCCTTCCCCGCCGGCCCCTTCATAAACACCGCCGAGAATTGCCCTTATACTTTGTAAATATTGGATTAGCTTTTCATTGACTGGCTCTCTTGAAAAGACCCGAAAAATCCACACCGGTTCCAAACTAAGCCAAACAGTCAATAGGTGACGAAAGTAAGTTATTTCCAGGGCTTAACGGGGCTTCCAGCTCATTATCAGGGTTTCTGAGGAGCCTCAATAGTTTCTTCCCTTCGAGAGGGCGGAGGAAGGAGAAAAGGGGGGGAAAAGTGGGAAGAGAAAAAGAGAAGGAGAAAAAAAAAAAAAAAAAAGGAAAGGGAGAGAAACCCTAGAAGAGGGGCCTGAAGGCGGAGGTGCTCAGCGGAGGGAGGTGGGAGCGCACCCGCGGCGGGGCAAATCTTGGGGGGGGGGGGGGCCTGCCAAAATTGTGGGGGGGGGGGGGGGCGGGGGGGGGGGGGGGGGGGGGGGGGGGGGGGCGGCGGGCAGAGATGCCGGACCCCCAGGTGAAGGCTCATATCTGCGCTGCCCGCCCGCCCCGACCCCGAGTCAACTCCAGGGCACAGCAACGCCCCCGCGCAGCGCTGCGCGTCCCTGCGGCTCTGCCTGGGGCGCTGAAAATATCGAGGAGGGTAGGAGTGATGGTGGTGGGAATTCCCTCTTTTTTCTTTTTCTCTTTCTCTTCCTTTTTCTTTCTCTCTCTTTTTAAAAAATTTTTATTTTTCTTTCTTTTTTTCTTTCGTTCTTTTTTT
>BJBW01019906.1:0-12949 GCA_004320125.1 Scolopax mira
ATGCAGTCCTGAGTGGCATGCTCTGACATGCTCTGGGTGTTACTGTATTGGCAGGGGAGTTGGACTAGATGATCTCTATGGTCCCTCCCAACTCCAAAAAAATTCAGTGAAATTCAGTGAAATATGTATAGTTATATGAATCTTTAACATGTCTCAGAAACCACTTCAGTATAATTCTCCTAGTTAGTAGACCACAGTGCTTACTGATTTCCTTCAAAGGCTTTACTATTTACATCAGTTCCGTCCATTCCAAATAAGCAATCAGTTTGGATCTAGTTATTTTACTGAAATAAGTAAATCTGCCTCTGAAAATAGCAGAACACAAATAAACTATGTCTGTTCATGAGTCCTGCCTTGTTACCTTGATCTGGTTGTGCTGTTCAGGGCAGACTCTTCAGTACTTAAAAAAATAAACTGGAATAGTGTAGAGACATGAGATATATATGCATAATAATATGCATCCTGCACAGATAAGCTTAATAGTATAAATATATGAATATGCATTTTTGTAAAGAATGTGTATATATAAAACAAACCAACATATAAATCAGCACGTTTTTTTGGATGGTAGGACTGTCAAAATTATATGCAATATATTGTCCACAAAGCAAATGTGATTAATAGTATCAAACACAAAATAGATTTCATCAGTTTTTATGCTTGGAACAGATTTCTTTCTTCTTTCATATGAAAAACTGAAACAGTGAAATCTTATCCCTAGTCATGTATGTTTAGTCTGTATACTGAATTGTACTGAGTGAAAGTTCCTGTCCTTAAGTCCTTTCATTCACACAATCCCACTATTCACTCTTGAACTACAGTGATAATGAGGAATGAAAAATTCTGTTGTTTCATGCTGAGTCAGTTGGTTATTTTGATTACTTCTTATGTGAAATGTGAATGTGTGTACTAAAACAAAAGTACTTAATATTAAAAGTCTACAAATATGTACATTGTAAACATGTAAAAAAAACCTGACTTTAAAAAATGTTCTCCGACTTAAAGCTACTTGGAGACTTTTTAGTCTTTAAAATTTAAGATACAGGGAGATTTTTCTTTTTTTTCAAATTGAGGTGTGATTTTTCTCTTGCAAAACAGTGAAAATCTCCATTGATTGTGCCACCAAGGTTATAATCAGTGTGAAATGAGAACAATATTGCAGTCTAGCCAAAAGAGTGCTTTGGCACACAGTCAGAGAACAGGTTGTGTGAAGCTGGTGGTTTCTTTCTTTCCCTCTCATTAAATAGGCCTTTAGCAAACAATATTGTCAGTTCTAAACTTTTCCCCTAACTAGTCACTTAAAAATATTATGTTTTTGTTTTAGAAATGTAGATGGAAAAGCGGGAAGAAAATTACTAAAAGCAGTTCTTAATTAGAACAAGTTAGGGAATGTAATTCCAAAATAGCAGTTTTAAGCCTAGGCATATGCTTCCACCACAGGTGACATCCCAGTGATTCTAACATGAAAAAAATTCACTATTTAGCATCTTAAAGGTTTCATTTTTCATCTCCAATTAGAACTACAACATGAGGCCCAAAACTTGCTAAGTGTTGCTTTTCTGTGCAATGCTAAGAGTGAGGGTTTTGCCTTTGTCTTTCTAAGATGCATAGGTGACATACAAATATATTTTTACTTAAATTATTTGGATGTTTCAGAAAAGCAGAAGTACTAGCCTTTCCTATTTGGGATGTAGCCATTTGTGGTTCACGTTTGTCACTGTATAATGGTACTGGTATTGTTTTAATTGGGAAATCCCTGAGGTTGCTTCCATTTGTTTCAGTCATCTTTTCCCACCCCTGTTTTTCCAATATTTTTCTTACATATTTTTTATTAGTTGACTTTTTGTCCCCCAAGAGATTTATCTCTTTTTTTTTAATAGTCTTTCATTCTTTTTTTTCTCATAACTGTGCCATTTCTTATACTATTTTTTTTAATTTTATTTTTTCTGTGTGTGCATGTGTAATAGACCCCTCTTTTCACTTTTTTTCTCTCATTTATGCTTTCTTTTTGGCAGACTTCATCTCTTTCCCCTCCTATTCGCTTGCTAATTCCTCCCTCTTAAAATTAATCATTTGCTCACATTCCCATGCTTTTCAAATTCTTAGTTGACCTACATGGAGAATTTCATCTAGAAGAAAAGTCTTTTTATATAGAGTCTGGCAGCAAAAAAAATCTAGTTGAAGAATGTTATTTGCCTATCTGTGCCCTTTCTTATTTTTTGTATCCCTGGGGAATTGGGGAGGGACAAGGAAGGTGCTATATTACTAGAGAAAAGGAAGACATGTCTTGTTTTGGAAGTGTTTCTAAACAGAACAAAATGCATACAAATCTTATGATCTACATGTTGACATCATAAGGATGAACATATGGACTGTGAGAGAACCTGTAATTACTGGAAATTATGAAGCTATAAAATAAAACAAACAAGAAAAACAATGTTAAACCTAACAAACTCATAGATTAAAACATCTTCATTTCTGTAAGGCAATCTCTCATTCCTTCAGTCTTCCATAGCCCTGAGTGAGTATTGTTCATTTTTCCTGCTATCACATTAATTTTTTATCCTTAAAGCCGGTAAGAATATAAAATTAATCCAAGACATAGTTCTAAAGTCAGTTTAAAAAAAAAATTAAAAAATGGTGTGTTATGAAACATTTCAATTTCACTTATCCAAGCCTGTTCAGCTCCCTTTTCTAGTACACCTTAAATCTGTCACCATTTACTGTTATCACCACAACATATCCTGTGCCTTCTAAAACATTATCACCACCTGTCAAAGCTGGCATGAAATAGCTTGCAAGGTTTTTATGTTGATTTTAAGGAATTCAAAGCATTTGCCATGTTATTTATTCAGACTTTATCTGTAGCAAACTATACATTTTGCTGTGTATAAGCAGCTCCAGGATGCTTCCTGAGTAGTTTTGAGGACAGGCAACTGGTATACTACAGTATCCTCATGATTAAAGCTGTCTATACTATCCATCACAAAGAAACTTAGTTAACTAAGCCTACTGTGGAGTAAGTTAAATTCAGTCAATTAAGACAGACTGAATCACTGTGATTATTAGTAATGGCGTGTCTAATTCAATAAGAGTATATTTGCCATCTTCTCATTTCTTCAAAATACGAAATTTGTGATTTACCTGGAATTTTATTTTGCTAGTGATGAATCTTATTGTGCATCTTCTCCATCGTTAAATATGGGGAGGAAAGTTCATAATTTTGCATTGCTTAAGGTGCCAACAGTAAACTTCTTCAGTGGGTACATTAAGATAATGTATTGTGATTTCATTGCAGTTGCATTGCATTGCAGTTTCTCCATATTTGACCACTGAAGAGATAATGAGACAATAATTCACTATAGAGCCTGAAAAAGACATAATCACATTACAGAAAATTATATTCACTACAGATGAACCACAGCGTTGTCTGGGATAATAGTAAAGAAGGTTTGGACAAGTCCAGAACTGAATTGTTTTTATCTGAAATGGTTATTGGCCACTTTACATCTCATGCTAAATTTGCTAGTATCATTTTAAAAGCCAAAACCAAGGTAAGATAATAATGAATGATTACTACATTCTACTGTTTACAAGCTTTCTCTGTAATAGCTTTACAATGCTACTGTCTGATACATAGTTAGCAGTTCAAAAGACACATCAAGTCACCAAAAACACTCAAGTTAAAAAATAGACAATTAGAAATGTAAAATAATGCACACCAAACATGGCTGCTTAATACTTTTTATTGTTTCCAATGAAATTTCTTCTTTAGCCACAGTTTTATTTTGCTGATCCTGCCTTCCACAAATCAGAAAAACCTACTTTCTCTTCATGGTGTCAATAGTTTTACTTGCCTTAGCAAAAAGCTGTAGCATCGAGGGATACCAGAAATTGCTCCCAGTTTTATCCCACTGCAATGCACCCATGTATTCCATTGATTTTATTGAGTAATTTATGGTGTTCACATAGTAAGACTTCATTTGTTTCCAACTAGTTGATGAAAGAGATGGCACCTCACAGATGATTTTTGCTGTGGTAGAGAGAAGTAACTCTATGTTCACAGCACAGGCAGGGGAATTACCTTCTGCCTGTGTTGACTCTCCTCAAACACAAGGAGAAAGTGCAGTGCTAACAACAGCTGCTGCTACTGCTGATGCATTTACTGCCACACTTGCTCTGACCCCTACTGCTCCTTCACCTACAGTATTGCCTGAGCTGAAAACTTGTTAAAATCAGTGAAGACTTTTTACATCAGCTCCCAAAGGCTTTGAAGTATACACTATTTCTGCAGTAACAGCAGCAACATATCTATATTTTCCCCCTCTGGTTTACAGTACCTGCTTGACATAATATTTTGAGTTATTTTCTGTCTTGCTAAATATACCAATTTTTTGTCATCCATCCTTATTCTGTTTCATTACAATTGTTACTTTTTTTTTTTTTTTTTTTTTTTTTTTTTATCCCAGCATTTCTTGTTTCAGGGAAATTACTGCCCTTCTTCATGCTTCTACCTCCAAAAAAATTATATAACGGTTCATAACTGTGCTTGTATTTTCCTCTAAGGCCCAAATAAAAAAGGAGGAAAATTAACAGTCTTGCTAGTTAATAATGATCTTCTGCAGTGTTTTCCCAACTCAGTATTTATCCAGAGACCTTTGTTTACCTAACATATGTCAGACTAATGTTAATCATTCAGATGCATTTCTGAGCAATCCCTGTTATATCTGCTAGATTTCTTCCACTGTCTTACTGTATCCAAAATCTACTCATGATTCAAAAAATGGTTATCTAAAGCACTACCAGGTCACCTGGTGACTACAGAATATTAGCTTACAGAGTAGCTCATATCCTGCCCATAACTTAACCATTTCATATTATGAGCCCTGCATGATCCTACCAATGTTCTTGCATGTTGATCTGGGGTGACCATGGTTCTCATTCAATGTTCATTTTTATTTATTTTATTGATTTATTCTTTGAAGGACTGCCCACTAGCTAAATTGATGAACTGGGTTATTGCCACCTGCCTTAAGTCCTGCCTTGAGATAAACATACCATATCTTTATAGAACAGTGAAAAGATCTTTTTGTGAAAAAACTCCCTTTTAAGTATTGCAAAAACTAGTTTTCTGTGTTGTCAAAGAATGAGGAAGAAGCTGTTTTCCTAAAAGTATTCTAAAATAGAAATGTCACTTATCTCTTCTATTTTTTGTACATCCCAAAATACTGAGTCTTCTTTCTTTCAATGAAGGACATCCTAAAAGTTGCAGGAACCTTCACTTCAGATTTGTGACTCTTTCACATAATAATTTCTCACATTGTAAGTTTATATTCATCATCTCTCAAAACCATATGAGGTTTTGCTCCATTTTGAATGCCAGTGTCAGAGACATCAATCAAAAATGATAGCATCAATCATGCAGCTGTAAAGCAGTTGGATGGCATCTGCTATAATGCCTTACAATGCTACAGTGATGTACCAGAATTTTTATGAATAAGGATGCTGGTTTGCTCAATAGTAATTAATCATGCCATCTCTTAATGCATCATGCTTTTAAAGGCATAATATGAAGATATCAAATAGGTTAGCTTCTATTCTTCATTCAGCTGAAGTCAATGAAGATACTCTGAATGTAAAATGCCATAAGGGAGAATATAAACTAGATTATTCTAAATCTGTTTTAAAATTACAATGGATTTCATTAGGATATTTTATTTCTAACATACTGGTGTTAACCCTATCAACACCACTATTAACCCTCAGATTCCAGAATGCAGATTCTACATTTAATGGAGTGCAAAGAAGAGAACTTTTGTACTTTTTTTTTTTAAGTAACTTTTTTTAGCTAAACTTGCTTCTTTGGACAGAATTTGTTCTAGCAGATGTATAAGCAGTATCCATTTTTTTCTAAGATTAGAAAGATATACTCAAAGATTGAGGCCTCATCCTAGCATAAACTTACTGGCTCACATCAGTGAAACAGGTTCTGTATTTCACTAAGTATATAATAAGCCTATGAAATTTGTTGCCACAAAATATAATTAAGGCCCAGGATGCTAGTGTTTCCCTATAAAATTAAGTACTTTAATGGATAAAAAATTGCTGCTCTATTTGCATGCCTCATTAAAAAATTAGCCATTGCTGAAATCTATGAAGGATATAGAAGTTTCATGCTTGCAACATTACAGATATGCCTATGATATCTGTACAGCATGGAATTGCCACGATATAGGCAAATGTGCTGTTCCCATTACCAAGATAATTTCCATATGCATTTGGCTGTGTTATACTTTTTCTTTTTATCTTTGAGCTAGCTTATTGTGCTGGTACCTAATAAGGTCTTTATACCTATGTCAGGCTTCTTCTTTACTCATCTAACTAACTGTATCTTAAATTACTTTTGCACACTATTGGTCACATTTCTGATCATTATCAGAGACAGAATGCTAAATTAAATTAATTGTTCTGAAGAAGAATGTCAACATTTTTCAATGTATTTTAGTATGAAGTACAACTAATACAAAATATTCTCAAATGTTGAGAAAGAACAGCAATTTCAATGGGGTGATAATAATTAAAATAGCAAAAATTTCACATTGAAAGAAACATATACAAACAAAAATAGTAGATAGTGACTAGCAATTTTTTTCAGGTTTTGCTGGCAACCTTAGAGCCCAGATGCTAAGCACTGGAAAATATTTGTTCCAACAGCAGCATCTGGTACTTTGGCAGACTCCATAAGCAATTTTGTTTTACAGTTCTAAAGCTGCTTCTGGGTCTATTACATGGTTAATCTGATGGGCTGACTTGTTCCCCTGGATTCCATATGCCAGGAGCTAGAGACGCAGTGAACTGTTTGCCCATTATACTTGCATTAAAAAGCCAGACTGAAAAATCTGTTTAAAATGGTGTACTTTACTACAGCTCACCAATTGTGCTTATGACGATGAGTGACTTGCCTTAAAATCATGCCAAAGAGCTGCTAGGAAACAGCGAAGAGTATCAGGTGCCAAGGTTGTCAGAGGCAAGACTAACAAGGTAATATTTCAAATGATGTCACTGGATATTTAGTAGATTCTGAGAGTGCTGGTTGGTTTTGGTTTGGTTTTTTCCCTTCAGTATACACAGAGGTAGTTTCAGATTGACAAAGAAATGTATCAAAGAGAACAAGAAAAAGATACCTGTATTTCTTACTTTTAAAAATAATTCTAGGGGCAAAGGGTGGACATACCAATGTTGAGTCTTTTAAAGTCTGAAAATAAGCTGTAAAAAGTTAAGCAACAGAAAGACATGTAAAAATATTGCTCAGGATTTTCTGTGTAATGAAACAGAATTCCACCTGCACACAGTGAATTTGTGAGTACTCAGCTTTCCAGTAAAAAAGAGCCCATTAATTTGTCAGCTTTTGAAAAAGTGAAAAGCTTTTGAAAGACCATAAAGGCCACATATTACTGGATATCCACCTTCAGGAGTAAAGTTTTTCAACAGTCTATCTACATCAAACTGGGATATCACATAGGTGTAAAATTTATAACCCAAATAAACAACACAGTGGAAATAAGACGGAATGTTAGATGAAGTGGTTTTTTCATTTGAATGTGTGTGTTTTCACAGGAAGAAATTATGTTTCTTTTACCCCATCACCAGTTTTCATAAATAAAATTCCTTGAAAAGAGCTCATATAGTGCAAATTACCTATGCATTCTTACTAATAGAATAAGTGCATTAGTATTGCACAATCCTTGTATAACTAAAACCTTCCAAGAGTCAATAAAAGTAGAAAGTGAAATCCCAAAATGGAAAGAACTATATTATAAGGCATTATTATCTTATTTGTGTCAAAATATTGTAACCTTTAAAGCACTTTGTGCCATTACAGAAAAACAAGATATTAGATTGTCAGTCAATAATTTCAGAAGTACACTTGAAATTGTCTAAATAGGTACATCTGGGGTTGATGAGGGGGAAAAACAAGAAAAAGAGATAAGTTTATACCTTTAAAAAGCTGGTTATTCTGAAAAGCTGTGGAACTAATTCTATCACTATGGACATCAAAAAGAAATTAATGTATCTATATTTAGCCACTAATAGATTAAATTCTATATTCTATGCAGTCTTAATTCAGTATTTCTTTTGGATCAGGACAAGAAGCACTTTCCCTTCATCAGTTACAGCCAGAGGTTCTCATCTCACTAGTCTCAAAATGATTTTTCACAAGAGATTAAGAATTCTATTCAACTGTGTCTTATATAAGATTTCTGAAAAGAAACTGTAGTGCTTGCTGTATGTTCCTCATAGATGTAAACAACTACTACAGGTCTACCTATTCCTAACTGAGCATAAGGCACTGCAGCATGACACTGAAATTGTTCTCAGCTGTATTTGGATTATTAGATAATTTACCATCATGTGTTCATTATACTCATTTCCCACTGCAAAGCTTTACATTTATATTCACTTGAAACATTTCAGCCAGTGATTTCAGACTATAAGCCAAACTATAATCATCAAACACAAAAGTCAAAGTTAAAATAAAAATTGCAAAATACTTAAAATTAATAAAATAACAATTAAAAAAAAAAATTAAAAAAATTTTTGTGACCTTCAAGTCTCATGGTTGCCCTAATCCCATGTCCAAAAAAGTACAAGCTCTGGACAAAGCTCTTTCTGTAATTGAACTCTGGGATATTTTTCTGCTAGGGGTTCCCTAGTGTTGAATAATAAAGCTGAGTTTATGCTTCAGTTTTTTGCTCAGTGGAGGCACTAATTTGAGTCTTTCTACCACCTAAATTACCATTTTCACAAACTTTATAGTATCATATTCCTTTTGCGGATTTCAGTGGCATATCTGGCTGAACTTAACCAATGAAGCCAAGACGAGAAGGTCTCATATGTGCAAGGTGACTATTCACTTTTGTTCTTCACAAACATGAGTTTAATTCAAAGGATATGCAAATTTGGGGGGATGTGTGGAGGAGAGAGGGAGTTATTTTCAGTCCCATTTTGGATGGGATGACTGAACATCTCATGGTGAATGGCAAGTACCTAAAGAGATGTGTGAAATAATCTGAAGTAAGCCAATGTCCTCTCAGCTCCCCAAAACTACCATAATTGTGTTTATAACAGTGAATTAGAAATCAGGACATCCAATTAATAATATTAGTTTTGTATATTTATACATGCTGTTGCATATCCTATTGTGTATCCTTGGGTAGTCATTTCTTCCTCTCTACCACATTTCATCCACCCTGTCTTTTGCTCAAACCACAGGATGGTTGCATAATGGCAATCTTTAGTATGTTTTTTGATCAATAATATCTCATGCATTAGATTCGAATTGAATTTGAATTAGAAATGTGATACATTTGGAATAATTTTCAAACTTGAAATTCAAATAATATACTCAAAATGGGTAAATAAGATGCTTGGATAAATGCTTCAGCAGCTGCAGAAACTTTCTGGAATTGGAGGAAAAGGGAAGCAAGGGATACAGTGAAGGAAATTTTCACAATATGTCTCAGAGCATGTACTACAACAGATGCTGTTAATAGAGAAAAGCTGCAGGTAGAGAAGTACAACAAGCCTATTGGCTGCCCCATGCTAAATCAGGTTGTACATTGTCTTTTTTAAGAGTTTCTTCAAGTCCATGCTTTGCCGGACACAAAATGTTTGCATCCGCATCATACATATAATTTGCAACTCAAGACCATTTATGAAATAAGCTCATAAACTTAATTTTACCCAGATGACATGTATGAGTATCACCCTTCACTGATCCAGGCTGCACATTTATGAGACAGCAGTGACATTACACAGGAACTCTACTATATTCTAAAGGGTTTTACAAAAATAAAAAGTTCAAAAGTCATGTAAATTACACATTTTGTGACACCTCTGTCTTAATCCTATTAAAACCCTTCATTATTATACTGCTGTAACTCTGGAGAACATGAGATTTTTCCCTTTTGTCTTTATTTTATGCCAAGAGGATTTTGAACAGTGAGCACAGTTGCACACATAGCTCCTTGGTATTGTTCCTTTTGGAGTCTACCATTCAAGTGATTGAGTATATATACTACCTTTGAAGACTACAGAGTTAAGTTAAATCCTGGTAGGTGTGTGGATTCCATTTTTTCCCAGCTGTCTGATTTATAATGTATAAAAACATCAATACGTTGAATTGTTTCCTTCATGAGAAACTGCAGTAATATAAGAAAATATAACTCATGAAAGCTCTGGTGTGCTAAACAGTGATTGAAAATTGAAACAATCAAATAAAATGTTAAATCACCACTGCAAAAGAAATTCAGCACAATGCAGAGAGCCAGTATTGGATCCATGCATCAGCTGACTCCAACACAAGCATCATTTGGAGGGCTTGTGCAGGATGGCTGCTTTACTCTGCAGGAAAGGCAGCCCATGCACATCAGACTGCATTTAGTCTGTCCTTCCCCAATGCTAGCTGCTAGGCATCTATAAATTGGATGTGTGATCTAATATTTTCACTTTTTTTTTTAGTCGGTGAAGTAATATGGCTAGCCACAGAGCACAGAACAACATAAACATTTTAAGAACTGTGGTGTCAATCTTCTGAGAATCTAAATTTTATTTCTTGATTAAGTATAGAGTTTGGAAGAGGAGTATATACCTAATTTCTCCGTAACTGGTTAGGGGACTTATATCACACTTTTATTTCTAACAGATCTTGCTTGCCCCTTGAAAAAATATAATTTTTACAATATACTTTAAAAATTAGCAAAGAGTCCAAAGGAAATGAACTATTAATAATAATTATATGTTAAAATAGATATTTATGCATGTGGGTGGATTAACAAAATAATACTTGCAGTTTTTACTTACTGATTTATCTTCTAAATGATGCAGGTTTTGTCCCATATTGGTAGCATGACTATCATATGATCAATCAATAAAAAAAAAAAAAAAAAACTTCTGAGCTTTTAAGGTTTTTTTTGTAATTTATATTAGTCACCCTTAATTAATGATAATGTACAAACTCATCCTTAGCTTTAACCTGTAAAAAGTCATCTAACCTTGCCATATGTGCCAAAATTATCTGGAGAATACTAATATTACCACAATGAAACATGCAGGGGAACAAGTATAGTTCAAAACCTACTGTCTCTTCTCCAGCCCTTTAGAGATTTTGAGTATAAAAATTGTATGGAGCTGTTTTATCTTGTTTATATGTTGAAGACCATTCCTCAAAAAATCCTAAGTAACTGCTGAAGGCATGGGATCTCATGTTACTCTGGAGTTAGTTAGTGGTTGAAACTCTGTGGAGTCAGAGAACTTACAAAAAGTCACCTAGTCCCTAGAAATCTTCTGACAGCATGTCCGGGATCTGATATAAACTGTATTCTAAATAAATCACAGAAGTGGAGAGTATTCTAAAAACTAGTACACAGTTTTACATGTCAGAAAAAATCATATTTGAATGGTATTTTGATGAAAATTAGGGCATCTTTGGGTTTGACCCAAGATAAAATTATCTAAATTTTAGTCACAGTGGGAAAGGTTTAGTGACAATAACAGCAAATAAGAACTTGGAAAAAAAAAATTAAATGTTTTTTGTCCCTTCAAAATCAGAGAATAATATCTGGTTTTGCAGTGGAAGGGAAGACTATTTGGTATCACAGTGCCACACACTATTTGGTGGGGCAGAAAAGAATATCATTATTGTGTTATGCAGCTGTTTACATAAACTCCGTGCATCTTGGAATACAGATAGCATCTCCGTGCATCTGTTTACATAAACTGTATATCACAGACTACTGCATAGCAACTAGGTTTGGATTTTGATCATGGTATCACACTTTATCACAAAGCATTAATAAGAGTAATTAAGGTGAAGCTGCTATAAGATTCTCTCAAGCAGTGCATGACATAGTCAAAAGAAAACCTTGTTTTATACTGCAGCTGATGTTATCTTTCCAAGTTTCTCATAACAAGCATTGAACTTTAGTTAAAATAATTTAGTGGTATAACACTGGGAAAAAAAATATTTCTCCTGCAAGGGAGATGTCTTAATAAACAGCAGTGCATTGGTAGTATTATTTTTCATCTGTGCAAGGCAACCACATGGCTATTCTGTTGGAAACAAGTCACTGGAAATGCAAACTCATGCTGTTCAGTCCCAAATTAATAAGCAAAATTGGGCGTAACTGAGGAATAAAACAGCCTACCAAGGGAGGTAATCAGAGAAGTCACCACGGCTGAAGACACTCAAGATATTAGTCATAATGATGCTGTTGGGTGACTCTGTAAAACATAAGGAGTCACATTGGCTGACTCATGTACAGTCTTAATGCTACTGCCATTGACAACTGAAATATATCTCTACTTCGGATTTTTTAAGATCATTTTGAAATTATTTAATATACATTTCTACTTTGAGAGTAAGTTCTAAAATTTATAATTGATTTTTAGTCCTGGTACAACTGAGCTTAGACAGAATGAGAAAGAAGGGCAGTCTTTCATTCCAAGTTTTCCTTTCAAATTTTTACAGTTATCACCTGTTTGATCCATATCCAAATATAAAAAAAAAATTCCCAGGATCCAAATATCCAATAGTAAAATAGTCTCCATCACTTGGGTTAAAATGAATATAGAAAACTAGTTCTGATGTAAAAATCTGTGTTTAAAATGTTTGGACATAATATAAGTCTCATACACCTAGGCTGCACTTCCTAGTCTTTACATCCTCTGACATCACCTGAGTGATCCTGAGATCCAGTGTTGGAGTCATGAGGGACATCATGTCCTAAAAGCTGGAGCTTCTCAAGGTTTTTCTGTAGAAATGCTTCCTTGAAGGTTCTCACTGTCTCTAAATGTAATAAGAAAAAACATGTAAAGTTGTTGACAGACAAAGGTGTTATTTCTCCTCTGGGTCGTGGTTTCAGCTGAAATCACTGCAACCGGACCAACA
>BJBW01019909.1:2520-13101 GCA_004320125.1 Scolopax mira
CCCAGTACTGATCCCTGAGGAACACCACTCGTCACTGGCTTCCACTCGGACATTTCAGCTTCCTTGGCTGTTTTCTACATCTGCAAAAGCTTGGTGCTGGCAGAACATCATGGGACAGGTGGCCTGTCTATAATAACTTTCATCTCCATCCTCTTGAGCCATGCCAGGAAGAGGAGCCTACTGTGAAAAACACCTCTCTGAAATGAAAACTAATGTTAATTAGCTTCTCTGCTTATTTTCCTTTTAATTTAAAAACTGGGTTGCCTTACCTTAACAGGGGCTCCACCAACACGTTCTTCAGAGGCAGATGTGTCTGCTGGGGAGAAGAAGTTGAGAAGGTCCTCCCAGCAGACAGCACTGCAAGAGGTCTTGTGCCCTCACATAACAGTATTTAATGCCAGGGTAACTGCTGTCTGCCGTGGAGTCACGTTCCTTGTTTGAATTAGCGGGAAATTAGGATCTTTACTAACTTTTTTTTTTTTTAATATATGTCTATACACTAAACTGAAATGAATTTTTAAAAGATGGCTTGGAGAGATGTTTTAGGCAACAGCAAAAAAAAGAGGACAATATGGGGATGCTGGCAAAGGAAGCTGAAGAAGAGAGACCTGGACTCCTCTCCAGACAGTTTTAATTAGGAAATTTATAATTAACTTATAAAAACTATGGATTTGAACATGTTACTGTGCTGCTCCTACCATGCTTAAGAGCGACTTAGCTTTGTTAGTTCTCACACCTGAAAGGCTAGTCCATCTCTATCACTTAACACCAACCTTCTTCCCTCCCTGCCCCCATTTGGCACATAAACCCACAAAATCAGGAGAAACTAGAGAAAAAAAGGAGGAAGGGGAGAGCCTTTAGCGCAGCTGGAGGAGGAGGCTGGGTCAGACCTCAGGTGTCCTCTTCAGCAAACCTCACCCCCCTGCAGCCCCGTGTTCCTCACCTGAGCTTCCCCAGGGGCACCCGACCACCCTCTGTGGGTCTCTTCTCCCTGACAGAGCTGATCTGCGTCTTCCTCCTTCGGTCCTGCATCAGGAAACCAAATCCCTGGTGTGGAGGTGGTGGCCTGGTCCTTTCTGGAGCCCCAGGGAAAAGGAGACATGGCTTTTGTCTGGGGCTGGAAGTCCTGCCATGCTCTCCGCTCTGGCACTTCGTGGTGAGGTGTTAGCACAACCTTGCCCAAAGAAATGAGAGAAAAAAACAAACCAAACCAAACCAAAACAAACAAAACAAGCTGCTAAGCTGCTACTCATTTTTTTTTTCTCATTGGTTGCCAGCAGAGTAAGTAAGTCATTCTGCCAAGTTTATTTACGGCAGGTGTCACCACGCAGAGACAGGCAGGGGTTGGCAAAGTGGACAGGGACTCACACTCCTTTCACACCTGAGCTCTAGTCCTAGGAGCAAAACTTCAGCACGAGAAAACTTCCTTGGGCCCCACTGCCCAAGCCACCCCGGGGTGTACGTGTCCTTCATTTCCACAGCATTTATCAATTCACCCAAGTGCAAAAATGGAAGACAAGAACTCATCAGCCAGGGTTCCCCCAGCCAAAGCCCAGGCTGGCACCAGAGGGAGCTGCAAGGATAAAAGACTCTTATTTCTCCATCATTCTCTTTGGCACACACAACACTGTTCAGATGCCTTTTGTTGAGTCACATATTTTTTTTTATTAGATGAATATGGTTTTAACATGTAATTTAACACTCCACGTGTACACAGCCTAGGATGCAACGTGCTCCCCCAAAACAGAGATGCCGGGAAAGGTCCGTGTTTGAGACCTCACAGGGATGTACCGAGGGTAGGGAGGGGAGGCTCTGCAGGCAGGGAGGGGACAGGACAAAGCACGGGAGGAAGAGGTAAAGAAGAGGAAGAAGAGAGTAAGCCAGATCCACCCTGCCTGCTCTCAAGGAGCTGTTCTCCATCTCCCCTCTCAAATTCCCTAAGAGGCTGAAGGAGACCATCAACAAGCCACGGGCCGTTCTGCACCATGTCTCCTACTCCCACTCTCTGCACAGGGAGAACATGCCGGGCTCCCTCCTCCTCTTCCTCCTCCTCACTGCCAAGATCTACTGAAATCAGTGGACAGGTCACCAAAGACTAATGGGATTTGGCACTTTCCTGGTAAAGACCCCGCTCTCGCACCCCCACCAAGTGCCACAAGGCACCACCCAAAATCTCAGGATGCTTGAACCACGGTGTTCTCAGAACCAGACCGTGTAAATAAATGGCCTTAATGACTCCTTAAATAAATGGATGGATGGGGACCAGGAGGGACAAGCAAGAAATCCACTGAGAGCTTGGCAGCTCCTCTTCATTTCAGCGATAGCACTTGGGCTGCTCAACACTTCATGTGCAGACATGGATTTAGGGGCTTTACAATCACAGAACAGTGACAAACTAAAATTGCACAGAATTACTCCAGGTCCACTTCCCTTGGAAGGTTTGATTCTAGACAGTTAATAAAAAGGACAAGAAAATAAATGAGGAAGCCAAACTAAGAAAAAAAAATCAGGAGTTCAGAAGACTCATCAAAAACTGTTTCAACCTTACAAAGTGTCTGCCTTTTGACTCAAAATTGCCCCAAAATCAATTTACCGCTTTATTCAAAAAACAGCAATATAGAAACAACTACCCCTTTCTCAGTCCAAAGTTTAAGCACATCTAAGAAGGCCCTATGTTCTGGCAAGGCACTATCCAGCCGTGTGTGGCACCAACAGAACCAACCTCCATCAAAGCCACTGATACAGTGAACACGCGTCAGCCCCACAGCACAGCCCCGGCGAGGGGCAGAGATTTACACCCCACACCACTCCCCCTTGTAAAAAGCGGGGCAGTTACAAGGATGAGCTAAAAATGGGGATCGTTTGGTTCTCGAGCATACTTTTATATGCAAGTATTTCAAACAAAACTTAAGAATGTGCTATTTCTTTCAACAGACAGCTCTGGTTTCCACAGACCATTTCAGTTACCCCACAGGTACATTTCAGCGTTACAAAACTCAGTAAAAATATTCCAGATCATCTCGTGTAACAAACTAGAACTCTACTTGTTTTAATTACAAAAATAAGGCTGTTGCACAACAGACCAAATTCACATTCAAGCAATGTATATACTTTTTTTTTTGGTTTTTTTTTTTTAAACTAGCCATTTATAATTCAAAAGCACATACCCTAAGGGACTTACACTGCCAATCCATGCAAGCAAGCAGGATGTCTTTGGAGCTAGTGTTGTCCTCCACACGACCGCCCGTGCCACCACGCGTGCTCTGAGATAAGCTAGCTTTCTATTCTATCAAAATTATCAAAATTATCAAAAACTCGAGAGGAGTTTGGTGAAACTAATTTCATCCCTGGAGAAATCAGTGCTGGGTTTTGCCTCTCACATCAGTAAGCCTGGGATCTGGCCCAGGATTACTCACGTGGATTTATTTTCTTACATGCTACCTACGTAAGTTTTTTGGAACTGGAACTTCAGGCAGTTCTCAAAGTTTACAACATATCAAGTACAGGATAAATCCAGGATGGCTTCTCTGTAATCAACTGCATAATTACGTAAACTTCTACCTGTGTTCATTTGCAAAGTTAAATATTTTTCTTTAATTGTTTTTTTTTTGGTCGGTTTTTTTTTTTTTTAGGAATAGTTATATTGAACTGGGTGAAGTTAACAACATACAGCTCCACCTCACCTCACACTCCCTTCCTCTAGAGAGGTTGGAGTCTCGTGAAAATCTGGCATTAGGGACAAGAACACCACAGTAACTTACCACAGACAACATAATTCTTAAAAATGCACATCCACATCCGTACATACATCTGTGCATATGCATGTTCTGGACTCCCGTTCAGGATTCCTCTAGAGAAGGTGCTGTAGCTAAAGATTTTGACCAGTAAATAGAACCACAGACTTGAAATCTGTGTGTGCTCCTTGCTCTACCTGGACCTTGTTTAGCCTGGTAAGAAGGTGGCCAAGAGGTGAGTTAATGGTAGCCTACAACTGTCTTGAGGGCAGCAACAAGAAGGCTGGTGCTAATTCCTCTTCGTGAGTGCCAGAAAACACAGCAAAGGAAACAACCACAAACTATGCCCTGGGAGCTGAGGCTGGACATTAAAAGGAAGTTTTCACTAGAAGATCACTGGAGCACTGGGACAGGTCACCCAGAGGGTTGTGAGATCTTCATCTCTGGGTATTTTTAACATTTTGCTGGATAAACCCATACCCGACCTGAGCTAGTGTTGGTGTCAGCCCTGATTTTGGCAGTGCTGGACCCCCCCTCGTCCCTTCCCACTAACTCATCCTGAATGCCACGGTTACTGATTTTAACAGTACATATGATTTTGTTGCACAAAGCGCTGCTTTCTGACACTTTTTACAAGTTTGGCATCCTTCCAAGCACACAGTCAAGCAAAGGAGCTTGCCCACATACTGGTTGCCTTTCATTCACCCAAAGAAGCCAGGACATTTACTGGAATGGCACTACCCTGTCATTAACAACATCACTGGAGTAAAAGCTGTTATTTCCATAGCCAGACTTGCTTCAAAATGCATAATGCAATTTGACTTCTATCTAGAATGCATTTTTTAATGGTTATTGGCAAGTCACGGGCCTAAGTTCTGTGATGTGCATCGATGTGGTCCCACTGAAACCATCTCCACTTCCTTTGCTTGGCTCCTGCTCCTCAGCTGAGCCTACTGCCATGGCCTCATCCAGCAAGCCACACGTTCACTTCCTTGCTGTCTCTGAGGCACCTCCAGGCTTCCACACCTGGAGATATAACCAGGACAACAGCCCGGCAACTTAGGTGTGTTCTTGGACCATGGTAGAGGGTTTAAACCATTCATGGGACCAAGTCCTGGCTCTCAAAAGTATCCCCCTGACTCTCATGTGGCTAATGGTGGAGCTGTGTGTTGTAGAAGGTAAACTTCAGGTTTTGGCAAAATTTCATTTTAAGATAGTCCAACCACAGAGCTCCAACTTTGGGTGTTAAGTCTTTCCCAGTCAAGAGAGAACAAAATAATCACTAGCTGTGAGACCTCTCCTGAACTACCCGGTATTTTTCACCAAGTGTTTTCCTGCACATTTCACCTGCATTTGGAAGAGGAACCATGTCAACGTATTTCACTTTGGCATCTCCTCCCTGGTAACAACTGCTTGTGATCACTCAGTTGCAACATGCATCGTCAGACAAATCAAGTTTTCATGAAGAAGTTCAGCAGCCCGTGTCTCTTCACAATAAACACAAGCTAACATAAACATCGCAATAAATAAATGTAGGGCAAAAATATGGCAGTTATTGGCTTAGACTGAGATCTTAGGATTGATGATTTTTACCTTGTGGATCATAGCCAGCATAAATGTTCTAATAACTATCCTGAGGAGCTAATTTCAACTACAGTAGTTGGAAGAATTAAAAAAGTTAAGGAATGTGATGACATAAGTGTATCCATGAAGGACAGAAGCCCCACACTTCCACTCCTTATCCTCAAACACACACGCCTGTTAGAATATCAGTGCCAGTTGCAACAGCTATCCAAAGAGAAGAGTGAAACATTCACAATGAGCATTTTTAAAAGGGAAGATGAGTAGCCTGGCCTTAATCCTGTTTCGTAGATGTGTTATTAACTCCACATTACTGGAGAGCACTGCCTGGTGGCAAGCAGACTACTACTAATGACGCGTGTTTGCTCTGTCACAGTGATCCATAGGGAAGCTGTTGTGTGCTGAAGAACAGGGTCGTTCAACAGGGAGATGTGCCTGTCCACACTTCACATAGTCTTCCTAGGGTTCCTATTCAAAAGAGAAAAAAAAAAAAAAAAGTTTATTAATGCTATGAACACATTCTCATCTCCTGTGTCTGTCACATTAAAGATGTGCCCTAGGCCTGGTCTGCAGAGCAGCTGAGGATGCACCACCAGACATGGTGGAAGCCATGATCTAGCCAAGAGACACTCCCCCAGGCTCTCCAACGTGTTATTTCCCAGGAACAGAGCTGCACAGAAGCTGCTATTTCTGACTGCAGCAGGACAACATCTTTTTTTTCCTAGGACTAGTTCTTCGAGCTCCAAAGCAAGGCAGGCTGCCAAAATAACCTGCTTGTGCAATTCCCTGCTGAGGTTCCCTCCCACTCCTGTCCCTCATGGGGTCCAGAAATAAATTCCTGGCAGAAGAGGAACTCTATAGATACCCAAGAGCTACCATCCAGGCACAAAACAGTACCACTGCCAAACACAGCTATATCTACACTAAGCAAGGGAAGAAAAATCCTCCCCTATATGTCTCATCTATTGCATACATACCATCTCTTTGAACAAGTGTCCAGGCTTACAAATGGGAATAAATTCTCCTCTTTATACTGCTTTCAACAGAAAGATGTTACCTGGCTTTGTGTTCTGACCTGTATATATGTATTTGTTAAAACTGAATTCTTATCCAAAAAGTTGATATAACTCCTCACCACTCCAGCATGTCAGCATTTAAATAAAAACTATAAATTCATGGCTAATGGATAAATGCTGTCCTGCTTGAGCCATTATGCCAGGCTAGCCCAGTAAGAGGATGTTTTGGTAGCATACACTGCAGATATTCCAGTGATTAACATCCTTGTTCTTTCTCACGTTATAATTAAGTCAGTTTTTTCAATTTAGACTGACAATGTGAAAGAGAACACATTCTTTAAACTTTATTTACCCGCTGTCTCAAATTAACTTGTCTGTATAATGCTTGGTTTCATTTAAAATGCTTTGCTTTTCATGGCAACCGTTTCAGTTCCCTCATTAGCATGAAGCTGATACAGACCAGGTATGGATCAGGGCAGTGATGCAGCCGAACACACAGAGCTCCTTCGGTTCGGAGAAAATTCAATCTCAGTATTTCAAGAATCCCACACCGAGCCTGTAATGCTACACTGACCTTTGATGCCAGATTAGGTTTCAGTCCAAGAAAGGAGAAGACAGTGTTGCTCTCCTTTGATTCAAAGAAGCTCTCATAATCCTAGAGAGAAAGGAAAAATAAAAAAAAAAAGATGGGTCAACATTTTATTTGTGTTTTCCTGATTTCTCTTACCACACCACGTACTCTGCTAAAGGGTGATATGTAATAATGCTCAGGAAAATCTTGATGCTTACCCATATTCTCCTATGCAAACATAAAAGCTATTCTAAACTGCCAGGGTATCACCAACTAAAACAGCAAAGAAAACCACATAAATTCTCTAACTACAACACTTTTCACTACTTTATTTGACAGGAAAATATAAACATGGGCTTGCATGAAAAAGAAATCTATTGCGGGTATATTTTAAAGGGTATTTAAGTGCCTAAAAATGCAAACACATTTCTGATCAGGTTTCCAATATGCATTTTAGCACACAAAATACTTCCTAACATGGAAATCTCCAAGAAGAAATCCTAAGGCAGCTCAACTCCTTATTTCCTCTGTGGTGGAACAGAGACTCCATCATCACTGTATCCTTTGAAATCAGCAATCATACCTCAGCCTTGGACAACCATATACTTAACTATAAAATATTAATAAAAATATATAAGAAAATAAAACTTGAAAGCATTCAACAAGAGAAATCCCTGTAATATTGACTGTCCACACACGTTTTCAATAGAGTAGCATGAGGCAGTCTCCACAGGCTCCCTGTCTGTGCAACAGCCATTCCCAAAGTTAGCACTTCTTTGCCTCCTCACCTCTCATTTCATTACTTTTTGAGAGTTCACCTCTCATCGGTACAGTTTCAGATACCGAAAAAGCAGAAAAATAGAAAATAGCTTCTATCCTGCAGAAGCAGTTTCTGAACCTCCCCTGGTGCAACCTGAGGCCATCACTGCAGTGATGTGATTACAGACACTGCCATAATTAATTTGGCCCAGCATTTTGTTCAGCAGGTACTCTGAGGCTTGTTTAAACAAACACCATCACTGCTGGGAGAAACTCTTACTGGCCCAGCAAAGTTAGGACTGGCAGCACTGATGTTCAGCAGAAATCACTATTTGTGCTTTAAGGAAGGGGGGTTGGACTAGATGATCTCCAGAGGTCCCTTCCAATCCCATGTCATTCTAGGATCCTATGAAAATAAGACAAGCATGATGGCACCAGGTGAAAGTAAAACATTAACACAAAGGAGACTGCATCTACAATTGGCAATTACACAGACACTATCTACCCAGTACTGCAACTGAGATTAGGAGAAGATTGTATCTAATGAAGTTTCAAAGACAGTAATTGTGAAGAAAATTCCTCACGGTAAGTTTCTTTAAAAGAGCCAGTTGGCTTTAGTTAGTTTGCCCAAGTGGAAGAGTGAGCTTGTTACACATCTCTGACAAATCCTTATTGCTCAGCACACCAAGAAGCAGAAAAACAAGGAACCCGCCCAAATGGAGTTTGCACTGCTTTTTATACCGATTTTTTAAACTCCACTAATTAGTGGTCAGCCCTTAAAGATACGTCCATCGGAACGCTGTTTGAATTTGTTTCTGTTTGGCAACAATTTCTCACTATTGATTATGATCTCCTCGCTGGCTGAGGTCCTGCTGGATCTGGCACTGAGAGGGAGCTGTCAGCATCCCTCTGCAAAGGGCAGCCCGGCTTCTCCGGGACAGATGACACTCCTTCACTGATCCCATTAGGATTACAATGGAAAGCTCTTACTCAGCACAGCTCTCCCTGGAGATGGAGCGTGTGTGCGTGTGTGAGTCTTTTTTTAATATTATATAAATACACAAAAATAAGGAGATCTTGTCTGTGCAACGCAGGAGGGTCTAAACGTGATGGTTTTCAATTAGATGACTCTCTAATAAGATCTCTGCACAGGATCTTCAAAGAGCTTGTACAATCGACTGCAAAGCAACCTGTTACTCCTCTCCTAAGGGCCAGATGTTTATTACAGTAAACAATAAAACAAGTTACATCTACTTTAAAAAAAGTACTTGCTTTAAAGTAGATATAATTTTACAAGGGACATGACAACCACGTGTGAGTTGGTTTTCCTTTTAGAACATTTTAATCATAATCAATATTAGGCAACATGTCAGGGCACTAAATGAAATATGGATTTTCCTCTTCTGTTTGTTTTTTTTTTTAGGAATTGGACACTGGCAGAATCATCTTTCCACTTTTTCCTTATTTTCTGCAGTTAATTCAGAGAAGAACAGAAATGTGAATCTACTAAAGAAAGAAGAAAGCCCCACTCATCATAAGGGCACTGCAATGGATTAACAGTGTTTTTACTTACCAAGGGATTATAAATTCGCTGCAGCTTCAAAGTGTGTTTTAGAACATGGCCAGATTAGCACAATTACAAGTGAAATAGTGGTGAAAAAAATTTCTTACTTCATCCTGCATTCATATCCTGTGCAGTGCCACGTGCCCTCAAAGTATTACTTTCACTCTGTGAGCTTTCTCATCCTTTCCTCAGTGTATTTTAGTAGATCAGGTCGTTTATAAAAGACTTTAACCAAAGTAGTTACGATGCCTTCAAGAAGAAACCCCTTCTCCCCAAGACAGTGTGTCACAGTAGGAAGATTCCATTCCATGCAAAGATGAATTAGGATCCCAAGCACAACTGTTAGTAGCTTCTGTTACACTTAATGATTATCCATGAATTCCGCAGAACATTAATGTAATAGATACAAAAGAAAAATCTAAAATAAAATCTCCTATAAAGGTGACATTTCTAATTTTCTGGTCACCTTTAAACACTCTATATCATTTTATTTACGAAACAGAGTGACCAGAGTTATCTCCAGGGATGTTTCAAATCTTTGACAGCTATCATCTTTATGCAGTGGGATGGTTCACAGGAAAACACCTGCTGCTTCACCTTGAAACAGCTATTCAAGAAGTTTAGAAAGCAGAGAGGAATAAAGTAAAATTCAAATAAAATACAAATAAAACCTGCGGTGCTCAGCAGGAACGCACTCTCTCCACTGCAGGGTAAACAGCAGCACTAAGATACCAGTTCTAATGGCTCTGGGGAAGATAAAATTCTTGGAGTGTTTTATTTTTATTGAGTTCTGGAGTTTCTGGGCAGGCTGGCTGCTCTACACTTTGCCTCTGGTACCACACTTCCTTTCCTTAAGGATATATCACACAGAACTAAAGCTCTTTGCCTCAGGACACAGCAAAGCAGTGGAGAAACAGAGAGGAAAACCACAGCCATAGCCTGTGAGTTACAACCATACAGAGACTCTTGCCTTTCCTTTCTCTTCTCAGTGAGTAGACACCAATTTGTCACTTGACACACATAAAAAAAAAGAAGAAAAAGATGTGTATCAATCTTTCTAGGGTCTTTAAAAAAAAAACAACAGAAGAGACTGATACTTAACAGTGCAAAGAAATCAGTGCCGCAGGAGTTGCCTGAGTAGTCTCTCAAGAACACTGCACCTCTTTCAGCAGCCTATTTTTATTCCTTTCTTGTCTGTGGGCCTTCACTGTTTTGATGGAGTTGATACCCATATATTACATTTCAGGGAAGGACAATAAATATCACATATCTCTGTTTCTACTGCTGCCCACTAGGCGCTCTAGCAAGACTTAGCCAACACTCTAAACCACATCAGCAGCTTCCCTGAAAGGAGGG
>BJBW01019910.1:5499-30300 GCA_004320125.1 Scolopax mira
GAACAGGCCATGGGACAAGAGGAAATGGCCTCAGGTTGCTCCAGGGGAGGTTCAGGTTGGATATTAGGGAAAAAAACTTCACAGAAAGGGTTGTTAAGCTTTGGAATGGGCTGCCCAGGGAAGTGGTTGAGGCACCATCCCTGGAGGGATTTAAAAGCTGGCTTGACATATAGTGCTTAGTGACATGGTTTAGTGATTTTTTTTTTAATCAGTTAGATTGATGGTTGGACCAAATGATCTTAAACGTCCCTTCCAACCCAGAGAGTTCTACGATTCTATGATTCTAATTAGGCAGACCAATAAAGAAGCCATTCTTTCAAAATGTCCAATATTTTTGGCCCATTTCTGCTCTCTCAGAGACACGTGTGCTCTGCTGCTGCCCGGCTCCGAGGGAAGGAAGACCTGTGCCAAGGAGATGGTGAGGCTGAGGAGAGGGATGGTGACCACATGTTGTCATTTCCCTGCCCCCCAAACCTGCCGCCACCCGAGCGCGAGTCCCTGTGCTGGCAGAGTGACACTGTCCCAAGGGGGGAGGAGGTGGGGGCTGGCAGCTGACATGCTGTGATTCTGGCTGGGGCTGGTGGAGAGGTGGGCAGCTAAAGCTGGGGCCTCTTGACACCTTGTGTGGGGCAGAGTCTGAGCTCCACAGAGGGATGCTGGTCTCTGGGGGAGGGAGGTAGCCATGCCTGGTGGTGGGCTCACAGCATTCAGCGCTTGGCTCTCCCCAAGGACTCTGTGCTGTCTCCACCAGCAGCGGTGGGATGGCAGAAAGCTCTCTCCTTAGAAGTCTTGAATTATCTTGCTTGGTTTCCAGTGGGAAGAACTTCAGTCCTTTCTCTGGTTCCCCCCATGAAGTCGGCTGCCTGTGCCCTGGTACTTGTCTCAGAAAAGCACTGCTGCTCACAGTGGCTCGAGCAGTTCCATAAATTGGATTATTATACTGTCTAGACATCTCAAAGGAAGAGATGGGGAAGCAAATAGCGTGAGAAACCCAACTGCTTGCCATGGGTAACAGGAGCAGTTAACTCCAGTCTGTCCCTTGCCCTACACCTCCTCATTCCCTCTTTTCCCACCATCTCTTTGGTTGCATCCAGCTGACCCTGAAGAAGAGAACTGTCAGGCTGCTTCTGTCGGCTTTTTTGTGGCTGGGACACCACTTCTGCACGCTCAGTCCCAAAGATGGCAAGTATCTGACATGGCCCAGACTGGGAATGAACGTTAAAAAAAGACTTCTCTTCCCCTGATATTGGTCTTTGCCAGGGTAAGTGTGGCAAGCAGAGCCCAGTGTGCTGCTCTCTCCACCTCTTCTCCTGCCCGGCACCAAATGGGTATCACAATCTCCCCCACAACCATTTTTTTGGCATAGTTCACGTCCTGTGGGCCCAGAAAATTCATAGCGACATGGTTGCAGGCAAACAAGGAGCAGCCTGCATCCCCAGGGCAGACCTCAGCAGATCAAACGTTGAGCCTGCCAGCACTGTGGCTAATTGGGAGTGTCTCGAGTGAAGGCTCGAATTCTGCAGAGCTGCCAGCAGTGATTATCCAAACCCATCATTATTGGTGAGCTCCAGGTTTCCCTGGAGATTTTGGATAACCAAGGTCACATCATCACGGAGATGGAGAGAGGCAACTCCTATCCCGAGGGTGACTGACAGAGCTGTAATTGTCTAGTCTGGAACGGAGATAATGGAGAAGAGTCACGAGTGAATGATTTGAAGTAGCCAAAGTTATTCTAAAACATGAAGTCACTGAGCAGGCAGGGGATTGAGTGAAGAGACAACGTGCAGGGGAAGGATGGAATTTGACAGCCTTTCACAGCGATGGTGGTAAACAAGAAGAATAAACTTTCATGTGAAATATTAGCATCCAATACATTAACGTATTGTGTATAAAAACTGGAGGCAATCTGTGATATCCAAGAGTTTGTCATCGGCTTTCCCCACCAGCAGGTTTTGTAGCTGAGGGGTTGTTGGAGGGGCAATTTTCCATTGGGTGCTTCCTGCAGCTCCCTGACCATCTCCAGTGTATTCTGTGAAAGCCTTTCTGTTCTGTCCAGGGTTACATGCTCACCATCAGATGAGGCAGATGTGGCAGTACAGCCAGCAGACTAATTTAGTTATGAAAAGCCTCCGCTCCCATCCCCTATCCAGATCCAGCAGTTTAAATGAAAAAAAAAAAGAATTTGGGGTTTGCTTTGGAAAAGAAAAGAACAGAAATATTGTACAGATGAGGGAATACCAAAAGCACAAGTTGTCAGTGCAGCAGAGTCTCTGAGGATTATTATGCATTGTAGGATTAAAGTGTACAAAAAGTAGGAAAAACTAGAGGATCAAGGCAGAGGGAAACCAGCAACTTAGAGGCATCAAAAAGAGAGTGAGAGAAGGTGTAGACCTTGCCAAAGCATGACACTCTCTGAGGAAAATTCCCTGAGGCAGGACTGTTAGTACAGAACTGCAAACCCCTCTGCAGTCACTGGACACCTGGGAAGAGGGAGAAGAATTACACGTTAAGCCCGAGAGAGGGGATGGAGGGACACAGTCCCTGTGTGTTTGGGGTGTGGTGGGTAGCACCTCCCAGTCAGATTGCTTCTATAATTAGTGCAGATGGGCAATGACTAATTAAAGATGTCATTTTATATGTTGCCTACTCCAGAGGACAATCTTTCTTCCACACACACACCTGCCCCGTGCTGCACTGGCTGAACCAGGGCAGGGCTGGCTCTGATGGGGCTGCAATGACTCCAGGCAAGACTTGAGGTGACACCTAAATAGCATTGCTGGCGCCCATGGATACATGTATGGATGTATTGCATCCATATGCACCAGGGACAAATTTGTAGTCTGTTATAAACTACCTTTATGTAAAGCTGCAACACAAATCACGTGCTTGAAAGGCTGGATAATCCTGCCCCTAATCCATCTGGGAGAGGACAGCAAGGCCGCCATGCAATGTGGCTGGTATTATTTCATTTGATAAATTCTGTGGGTGAGTGGGATGTCACAATCTGTTCAGGAGCTCCTGCTCAGTCCAACAGCACTCCCTCTTGCTGCCTTGGACTAGCTCGAGCCTTACTGGTGTTTTGGGCTGCAGAGCAGAGGCCACCAAGCACTGGAAGTGCTGGGGACATCCTGCCAAGCGTATCTGATGGGCTGTGCTCACATCTGGGCACCTGCTTCAGTGCAAACTGTCACTTCTTTCCAGCCACTTTGTCCATCCATTGTCACAGGGGAACGTTAATGGTCTTGCAGATTCTTTGATGTTGCTCTCTTTGGGTGCACAGCCTCTTCCAAGGACGCAAAGAAGGTCACTGACACAGATATCTGCATACTATTTTAATATCATTTTGCCATTTCTTCTCCTTCCTTGGCCATTACCAAAAGATATTCAGCAAAGGAATTTGATGACCTAAAGTAGAATCTCCCATGTAGTTCCCCATTCCTGCACGGCCTGAGCTTCAGAAAATCCACATTTGAACGTCAGTTACTGCTTCTGAAGTCAGTGGCATTGGAATGAGGACCCGTGAACAAGCCCTCTGTAACTGCACTGCAGCCTTCTTCTGCCTTAAAAGCTAAAATTAGTGTGTCTGAGCAGCTGGGATTTCTTTGTTCTTAGTCCCTGGACTGGTTCATTGTGCAAATAGAGCTGGGTGTGATGTCTGGGCCATGAGTCTCCACAAGTGTAACTGCTACCACACACCTTACTCTGTTGTAATGATTTTAATGAAACAAGCCCATTTTGTACAGTCATGAAATATAGTTTCTCAGTGTTGATAAACTCAATTGATGTTGGAAACACATAGCACAAGCTGCCAAGGCCAATATGGCCCTCTTTCTGGAAAAAAATACCAATTTTCAAGCAATACTGAGCTAACAGTATTCTTCAAATCCCTTTTGTCATTGATATTATCATGCCATTTAACTTCCTCTGTGGCTCTGAAAAAGCCATGAGAAGGACTCTGCAAATTTTCAAAAATATTCCTTTCTCAAACATTTTGCCTTCCTTTTTTCCCACATCGCATGAGGTGCCTCAGGCTAAAATTCATCTCACTGTAGTCTTGCTTTGGCACTCATAATTCTTTGATGGCTCGAGACACTTTGTGATTCTAGCTGGCCCGAATCATTTGTCATACTTAATCCTCGATGCCAGACACCACAGGAACACCTGTAAATCAGCTGTAGACACCATGGCACGTGCTCTGAACGAGAGCCAGGGACTACTGGTGGTTCCATACTGTGCTTTCTTGTCAAGCTCCAGATTGCAGGGTGCTCCTGAAATTCCCTGATGCCTTGGCCACTGCATCTCCTGAGACAGCAACTCCTAAAGCATTTCTGGGGGCAGTGTGACCTCAGTCTGCTGTGTGTGAAGAGGAATTTTTTTGGTGTCACACAGACTAACCAGTCCCTCAAAGTATTACCCAAACTTTCCCCAAGCTAGCAAAATCTCTCAGGTTCCATAAATCAAGGCCTGTAGGAATGGAATGATTTTTTAGAATTCCATGGAGAAATATCCTGCAGAGACCTCATTACTTGGGAACGGAAGTCTGCAAATGCTTTGTCTCAATAAATTGAGCAGTCAGAGGAAAGTCAAGCTTCAAAAGATCTTGAAAGATCCATTCCCTTCCTGCACACCAAGACCAATAATATCTGTTGCTGACACCCCTGGGAGATGTATGTCTGAAATGAAGCTGAAGAGCCCAGTGGGGTCTGCAGGACATGGGAGCTGTCAGGGCATGTGCCAGGCTGGAGGCTGAAGCCCCTTTCATACTGTCACAGCCACCAGTTGTGTCCCCTGAACACTTCACTGCTCTGATTTTTTAGTGCCAGGGAGGCTCCTGCTGTCCCAGCGTGGAGCAGAGCCAGCCCTTCTGCAGAGCAATCAAACAAATTCATCTTCTCAAGAAGTGCAGATAATTGAGTGTCGTCTTCACATGCAGCCTCCTTTGGTGCTGGTTCCCCCAGATCTCTGCAGGTGCTCTGGGGTCCCGAGTTACCACCAGCCAGTGGGTTCTGTCCCCTCCACAGTGAAGTATCTCGGAGAATTGTTTGAGGGGATGTTACCTAATTTTTCAGACTTTTGGAGCTCCACGCACAAATGTGTGATGGGTTGTCTGTCAGTTGAAGTGAGTGAGTCGTTATAAAAGCATAATCCAGCTCAGCCCCGAGTCTGGCTCTGGGTGCAGCAAATAGAAGGTGAGGTTTTAGGTCTGGGGTTATGTGGGAGGCCTGGGAGAGTCTCCAGTTTGCAGGATGTGATTCCCCTGCATAGCCTTTCTTCTGCTCGGCTGTTTTATCATACCTTTATTTTCTCTCACAGAGAAAAACAAAATGCAGGACCTTGCCAGACCTGTCTCGCCATGCCAGAGATCGGGAACACCGAGCCCAGCTACAGTGGCACTTCCTGGGAAAGAATCTGCCCTGTCCATCACTGCCCCATTCCTGCATCCCCCGGGCTGGGGGGAGACCACCTGCCCTCCTCCAGCCACACGCTCGGGCCAGTCTCCACCCAGTCCAACGGCCAGGTGCCATTGAGCTCCCAGGACTCGCAGCAGCCTCACCTGTATTACCCCTGCAGCCAGCAGGAGCCCCGGGGCAGCTATGGCCTGCCCCCACTCCCCGGGCACGGCGAGAGGCCCATGTTGTGTTCCCACCTTTCCAGCGGTGATCCCACACCAGTTTCCCACCACGAGGCCTCGGAAGCCCCCTGGAAACAGTGGTCCCCCGGGCAGCGGCGGCCGGTGCAGCATCACGTTGTAACAGTCAGGTAAGAGGCACGTGGAGGGGCTCAGGGGCTTTTAAAAAGCATCTCCTGAACTTTGGGGGGGGAAGCAGGAGGGGATGAGGAGAGTCTGAGTGGAGATGCACGAAACGTGGCTTTGCTCCTCAGCTTGGGACTGCAGCTGCCCCAGCAGGCACAGAGACAGGGAAGGGTGCACAGGAACTGCCCATGGACCCCAGCCACAGGCAGGATTTGCCACTCGAGGGGACTCCCTGGATAAAGCCAAGGTTGCTCCCTCCATGAGGCAGCTGTGATTACGCCCATCTTCTGTGATCTTTGTGGTTTCTCCTTTTGTACTGCAAGACATCCAGCTGGCTAATCCTTTCTCTTGGCAGAGCCTCTCAGTGACAAGATCACAGTTAATTCCTTTTTCTCCCCCCACTGAAGCTGCTGCCTGTGCTGGAAGGGAGAGGCAGCAGAGGGCAAGCACTGGCTACAGCTGAGCGCTGAGAAATAGACAAGGGGGGAAGATTATTTGGTTTTTCAGGTTGGGTGGCAACAAGGGTGGAAATTCTGTATTGTCCATGAGAGTCAGGCAAGCTCCATTGGTGTGCAGAGCTCGGACGGTGGATGTTTCTCGGGAGCGCTGTAAGGACACCCATGGATGGGCACCCCCATCACCTGAGCTACAGCCTGTGCCCCTGCCAGCACCACCCGTCCTCACTGCACCTGCCTTCTGGAGCCCACTCTGCTCTTTGGAGCACTAACGAGCGACCCCTTTGCTACCACAGCAGTAGCCACCAAAATCCCATAAAAGACAGCACAGGATTCCTTCCCTCTGCACAGCAGTGCAGTGCGAGGCACAAAAGCCCTTTACGGCCTCATTTTCTACTTGTTTGCAGAGGATTTCATTTGCTTGTGTTTGCAGGGTAGAGCAACTGCAGTCAGAGGAGCAGAGCCTGGATGTGGTTTAGCTCGTAGGCTATCACCAAAATTGTCAACTACCTTCTGTAACAGGTTCTTTAAGTCGGAAGCGCAGCTGGATTGTAAATCCCTGGCAGAACGTGCAGCGCCAGCAGACAGAAAAGTGATAACATAATAATGCTAGAATGGGGTTTTTAATCCAAGCAAATCTGCTTGAGAAGCTATTGTGAGAGAATTAGCACAGGATGGGCAGTGTGCTGCCAGAGAGACACCTCTCTCTAGTAATCTGGTGAGGATTTTTCTTTGTTCCTTTATCTCCCAAACCTACAGAGCATTAGTGTGATGAGGAAAAACCAATATAATCTATTACATGTGCCACTGAGGGTGACTCTGCCAAGGAGAACTCTCCTCCCTTGCTTTCCCACTTCTTCCATTCGTAACAACCCGCCAGGAAGGATGAGGGGGCACAAGGTCACCAGTGCCCAGGACACAGCAGGGGCCATCTGCCCCACGCAGGTGTCCAAGGGCAGCAGCACCTCCTCCTGGTTGAAGCCAAGAGGGAAGGGAGGAGGGAGGACTCACTGAGCTGAGCTTGGCATGGCCCTGGAGAGAGGAGGAAGCCGTGGCTGGGAGCAGTTTGGTGGAAGCTGCATCACAACCCAAGGCTGTGGGGACAGTCCAGTGGAAATGGAAAGCAGAGTGAAAGGTTCCTCAGATACGGTGAGCCACCGAGGGGCAACTTTTCTGTTGTCAGTGGAAACCTTGTTCTCAGGGATTCATTAACAAAGGTAATTTTGTCTCCCCTGGGGGAGGCTTCTTTCGTTCCTTCCTCAGAGCCCTGCAAGCAGGAATTTCCTTCCCCTGGGAAGAAAACCCTGGTAAAATGTTTGAGCAGCTCCACTGGGGCTTCTGCTCTGCTGGGCTGGACAGACGCTGTCTCTGGAAGGGCCCAGGAAAGAAGTGAGAGCCAGCTTTTTGGAAAATCCTTGCTGAGCTGAACAGGAAATAAAACCTATCTACAGGGATTGCTAGCCCCACTGATGAAATCTGATAGAGGGATGCTCTTGTCAAGAAACAATTTAAAAATGAAGTAGGAAAGGACTTAAAACAGATGGATTTGCATGGCTAGAGCTGTGGTGCGATTGTTATGGGATTACATTGCTAATGTCCGTTCCTTTCCACAGGGTTTTCTTAGGGGGGCAAAAAGGAGGAGTGACTGCATCTGCCCGTCCTCTTTGGTTAAAATGCCAACAGGAGAGGAAAAGATTCCATTACTCATTAGACTAATTCACCTATTACCAGTAGTCTTGCACTATTACCAGTAGCTCCACAGCCCCTGACAGAGTGCCCTCACTTGTGAACAGCCCAGGAAAATAACAAATGAACGCATCTTTTTCTTCTTTTTTTTTCTGCCTGCAGGCATGACAAAGCTTTCAGGATGCCAAGAAGGTATGTTTAATATCAAAAGCTTCCAGTCCTTCCACCCTATTATCACCACTCTCCCACCCCACGATTAGGAAGGGAGGGTCTTATTGTCAGGGACATCCCCGAGCTTCAGAGCAGGGGCAGCTCAGGGCCCTGCTCAGGGCTCCCAAAAACCCCAGTTTGCTTCTGAGATCAATTTAACCTGCACTAATGAATAGCAACACTGTCCTCAGAGCTGTTCCTGGGGCGGGGGCCTGGCTCCAGTCTATACAATAGCTTTTGACATTTAGATGATAGTAATCCTCTATGTATGTGTGTACACGGACGTACATATGTAACATTAATCCAGCTTGTCCCACCAGATGAGCAATCAGGGTAGCCAACCCAGGAAATAAGTTCTTTTCAAAAGACAGAGGATTTTTAATACATTTCTCCAAATGAAAATAATCTCATTGCTTTCGATTTCTGTTTAAAAGCTGCTTTTTGTAAACTATTTTTTCTGGAAGGTTTGGGCAAGGATCTTCCAGCATCACACACCACATGGATTATTTATTTATTTATTTATTTCCCCCTGGTAATTGGACATGGAATCACCCAAATCACCTCCAGCAATTAGGTACTCTACTTGTAAAGGGCAATTTTTGTTCATTTTCATAGCAAAGACTTAATCTAAAACCAAACTTGATAAAGCAGTCTTAAATTAGAAAAAAATACCAGGCTGGACCACAAGTCCTGTGAAAAGCTCTGTGAAGGGCTTGTGATGATTCCTAATTATGAGGAATATCTTCATTATTTGGCTGAGTGAAGCTGGAGGCAAGAGAAGCAAAAGAGCAGGCAAGCAGGAACACCACACCTCGAAGCTGATACACACTGGCACAGCTGTTCTAATGTTCATAAATATTGCATTTCCCCATGAAGCTTAACTATTTGTCAATTCTTTTGAACAAATAATTTCTTTTGTTTCAGAAATTTATCATAATACAGAAGAACTACCTAGAACCTGCCAAAGCAGAGCAGGAACCTATTCCGATATCTCATATTTTAACAGATACTTTTGAGGAAGACAAAAATCTTGAGGCAGTAAAACCTGCACTGGTAAAATAGAGGAGACACATTTTGTCCCAAAAAGAAAAAGAGACCTTGGATGGAAAAATTGAGACCATCTCTTTAAGAATAAAAGTAACTGGCAAGAGTTTTGGCCAGAGTAAGCTGGTTCTGATATCAGGGTGAGATTCACCCATGTTGCAGATGCTGAAAGCACTTGCCCATCCCATGAGTGCTGCTGACAATCCTAACTCTGGTGACACACCAAATCGGCCATTTCCATCCTTTTTGGCTGTGCAATGTCTATACGTTTCCCAGCAGTAAGGCAGGCCCCTGCATAGGGAGTGAATTTGGACCAATGACAATGGACTTGCTTGAGTCAGTGATCTCTGGGGGACCCTTCTGAATAGTCCCAAGACTTCTCAGGGTCCATGGGTTGAAAATCTGCAGCCCAACCTGCTGGCCAGCTGCTCGCTTACATTGCACCATGGGGAGAAAAAGGAGGAAGCTCTTTTAAAATGCAATCTTTTAAGTTAAATATTTAAAGCTTCATGCCCTAGGACACAAGAGTCTGGTTTTTATTATTTCTGATTGAAAAAGCAGGAAAATGTTCAGAGGCAAAATGTAATTACCCGAGATAATTAGAATTGCCTGCAAACAGCCAGTTGGAGGTATAACATGTTCATTAATAGCTGCACTAGAGCCTCCAAGCTTTTCAATAAATAAATGCTCAAACCAGAAAGCCCTAATTCTTTTACTTCCTTTTACTAGCACTACATGGGTTCAACAACAGGTCTCCTGCTAACAGCAGAAGCGCCTTAACAGCTGCCTTTTCTTCTTCTCCCGTTGATTCCAGTTATTCCCAGTTGATGGCAGAGTGGCCCGTAGCCGTGCTGGTGCTGTGTTCCGTGACGGCTCTGGTTTGCTCGTTAGCTGGCCTGCTTGTTGGAAATTTGCCCGACTTTTCAGAACCCTTAATGGTAAGTCCCTACAGAGGCTACGTCAACACGAACATAAGGCAAACCCAGGGCCAGTGATGTGTTCTTCCTGGCGTGTGAAATGGGCCTGTGCTGCCTTCCCCCTCTGCAGAGAGGCAGGACAGTAAATTGAGGAGAACATCAAAGCCATGAGCAACAATGACCACGTTTACCTGTGATCTGCTTGTCCTTACCCACATCTTCACAGCATTCAACCAAAGCAAGATGCCTTCAGGATGAACACGATGTGCCAGAGTGAAGCACAGTATGTGCTGTTCCAGTGACAGCCCAGGAAGAGCAGAGCCTGTGCCAGTGCCAGCCACTCGCCCACCTCAGCCCTGCTTTGGGCTCACACCAGTGCCCTCATCCCATCCCGTGCTCATGCCAGCACACACTGGGATTGCTCCCCTCCTGCTGCTGGCAGGCTGGGGTTGCCCAAAAGGACTACCTGGGCTGGGTGGAGGTGGGATGGAGGACCTGGCTTTGGCTCCTCCAGCCTGTGTGGGAGGCTCCAGAAACGGAGAGGCTGCCCTGTTCCCAGGTCCTGTTTCCATGCAGGATCCCACATTTTCTAAAGTCATTCCTGTCTCTCATTAATGGGAAAATCCTGAGAAAATAAGAGTAGACTAAAGTTTGTGCAGAAAGAGGAAAATTACTCCCATTTCTGTAAGTGACTATTTCCCTTGAAGAGTCTATTGAGATCAGGGAGACAATGATAGCCATCCTTGCCCAAAAAGGAAATGAGAAATATTTTTTCCTGTCAGCTCTTGGATGCAGTAGTTCCAGGAAAAATTCAATTTGTGTATCTCTCCAAGATGCAGCAATGATTTCATATAGTTTCTGTGTCTAGGAGGAGGATTAAGGAAAGCTGAGCTAAAGTGCAAGCTGATGACAAAACCCTTTTCTTTGGCTGCAGGGTTTCGAGCCACGCGATACTGAAATTGGCAGGAAGCTCGTTGTGTGGAGGAACATAGAGAGACACACGGGCTACAAGAAGACCTTCTCCCTTTCTCCCTATGCTGAGAAGAAAAGGTATTTGAGTTTGGTTTGGGGGTTTGAGGAAGATGTTGGCTGCAAAGTTATAGATTTGATGTTTTAAGATATCTATGTGAATTACAACACAAATGCTACGCTTAAAAGCTATTAAGGCATTGGAAAGTTTGAAGTCTGTTTGTCTGCAGCAGACTTGGGCTCCCGATTCTTGAAGCCAGGAATTAGGCTCTAAAGTCTTTTCCTGTGAGAGACGGCGGGGGGGACTCAGCCTGCCTGCACAGGGGGATGCTGTTCTCACTGACCCTCACGCAACCAGCCTGGTACCAAAAGGCTCCCACCCAAGCAATGCTCTCTCAAGCCTGTGACTCTTCCTGCTGTGGCGGTGCTGTTTGTGGCACCAGAGCCCTCTCAGGGTACGTGCCTCACAGCCAGGGGATCTCACTTACACAAATAATCTCATCTCTGGGCAGCTACGAGGACATCGGCATTAGCAGAGGACAGAAGGCTGCTCAGGGAGAACAAGAGGCGAGGACACGGAGAATGGTGGAACAAATCTACGGAGCAGATGGTTTCTTTTGTGGGCCCCCAGGTGAGTGAGGTCTTGATGGGGTTGTGTATTACACACCCAACCCCCACAGCTTACAGAACTGTCAAACTGCTTCAGGACACAGGGAAATGTTCCGAAAGTGCTCTGAGAAATCAGTGTGTACAATACCCACCCTGTGAAACCTCTGCCACCCTTTGGACAGTGATTGTCCAGCACTTCATAACTGTGTGATTAGAAAAACCTTGGTCTGAAATTCTGGAGGAGAGTTGTTTCTCCTCAACCTTCTGCCATACTTCTTTTTCCCCTTTAGAAATATGCCTTAAAAGCACCAGTAAAGGGACTAACGTTTTCACCATTTAGACATATTGAAAGTGAATACTCTGAAAAAAGTGGTGTACACCCCACTCCCTCCCTGCTCCCACTCCCTCCCTGTTCCTTCTTTTCTTCTTGAAAATGGAAGTGGCAGTAAAAGCTGGAGAGAAAAAAGAGGAAAATGCCAAGACACAAAAATTGTCTCCAAAAGGGCAGTAGAAGAAAGAGGAACAGCACGCAGGTGTTTTTACTCCCTTCCCTGCCTCTGCTCCACCTCTGATGCCAGTCAATCAAACACCAAACCCTCAGGTCCTTGGGAGTTTCTGGCGGAACTCGAGCCCCTCTCTTTGTGCCAGGGAGGCAGAACCAGATGCCAGCACCCACCCAAAGGCTGCCCACCCCAGAGAGAGGACTTGGAAAACGCCTGGCACTGCTCTCCTGCCGCTGCCAGACTGGTGAGGGGCAGAGACCAGCTCACACAGGGCAGATGGCACCACTCATGACAAGCAGGTCTTTGTGACCTGCTTCCCTTCAGGGAGGCCTCCAAAGCAGTCAGAGAGACAGCAAGATATAGATTTAGATATAGATATAGATATAGATATAGATATAATCTTTTTTTTCCTGTGCACAGAGAGTCTGCTCCAAACAGCCTGCCTGATTCATCTTCATTACCTAATCCTATTTTTTAATATTTTTTTTCTTCCTCTTAATTTCAGAAAAGAGCTATTCCCAGCTGGTATTTATGTCCACAACTGCTGGGAGCTTATGGAACTTGCAAGCTATTCATTCCATGTGCCAAATTGAACAAGACAAGGTTAGTAATGTCAGGAAGAACATGTATACATGCTGACTCTTTTCTGACTACCGTAATCTTTATTTAATCTCTAGCTGAAACAAAGCCAGACCAAAATAACATAAGCTACAGAACAAGTTTCAGCCTAGAGGACTCCAAAGCATTTTACCTACTTAGCAACACACGGGGCATTCCACTTGTCACTAAAGTCCAGCTGCAAAGCAGCAGCTGCCATTAAACAAGAATAAAGGACACTGAACAGGAGCTTGGTCCAGAAGCCAAAGGTTTCCATCAGAAGCTGCTGACAATTTTGGGCAGCAGAACCTAATCATCGAAATGGAGCTGTCAGCTTGGAGACTGTAGACAGCAAGTTTTGCAAGCGGGAAGTTTAATTGGATTAGCTGTGTTTGCCACAGAATCCAAATTTTCGAATCAGAGGTTATAAAATACAAATAATGGGCAGGGTTTAATTTTTGCCAAAGGCTAGCATGTCTCCATAGCTGCAGCACTCCTGGCTTGTCCCCAGGAGGATGGGAAGCCACGGGCCGTAGAGCTGCTGGGGGGCTGCCGCAGGGTCCGTGCGGAGACGGTCTGACACGGTGCTCCCTCCCCTGTTTTTCAGATACGCTCCCACGTCCATTTTAGGGACCTCTGCCAACGCACTGAAGCCAACGAATGCTGCCCAAGCTGGTCTCTGGGGAACTACATTGCCGTCCTGTACAACAGGTCCTCTTGTTTGGAGATAACCCAGGGAGACATTTCCCACACGCTGGCCCTCCTTCGCGCCTGCGCTCCAGACTACCACAGAGGCACCCTCACTCCCTCCTGCATCGGCCCCGAGTCTGAGAGGCAGAAACACTCCCAGTGTGCCAAAGTCCCCGAAAAATGTACCCGCTTCAATGCCATTTACCAGCTTCTACACTTCTTGGTTGACAGAGACTTCCTTAGTCCCCAGACGATGGAGTACCAAGTGCCATCTCTCAAATACAGCCTGCTCTTTCTGCCTACAAGGAAAGGTGCATCTATGATGAGGATCTACTTAGACAATCTTGAATCCTGGGATCTGTTTGATAACTATACATCTATCACCGGAATGGACCTGGGCCTTAAACAGAAACTATTCCAGCACTATCTTTTACTGGATACTAAGTATCCAGTCCTGGCCATATTAGCTATTTTTCTAAGCATTTCTTTTTATTTACGCTCGGTCTTTATTACCTTGATGGTCTTGCTTGCTGTTGTCAGCTCTTTAATGATCTCCTACTTCCTGTACAAGGTGGCCTTCAGATTCACCTATTTCCCTTTCGTTAACCTGACGGCAGTCGTCATTCTCAGCAGCATTTGTGCCAACCACACTTTTGTCTTCTTCGACCTCTGGAACCTCAGCAAGAGTCAGAGCCCTTCGGCTGGGCTTTCCCAGTGGGTGAGTCAGACCATGCACCATTTTGCCTATCTCGTGCTGGCCTCTTGCTTCACAACGGGCGCTGCCTTCTACGCCAGCTACATCAGCAATATAATAGCCATCCGCTGCTTTGCTATTTACATGGGCACCTCCGTGCTGGTGAATCTGGTCTTCATGATGACGTGGCTCCCTTCTTCGGCCGTGCTCTACGAGCGCTACATAGCAACAACCTGCGTTTACAAGCCAGAAGACTACTGGAACGACACTGGCCATAAGAGAGTCGCTCTCTCCCTCCACTACATTCTCAGGGGTCTCCAGAACACGCTCTCTGAAACCTCCAAGCTGCTATTTGAAAAGCTCCTGCCTTGTGGGGTCATCAAGTTTCGGTACATCTGGATCTGCTGGTTTGCTGCCTTAGCGATAGGAGGTGCCTACATTTCCTGTTCCAACCCAAAACTCAAGCTCCCGACTCTCGAGACGTCGTCTGTCCAGGTGTTCAGGCTGAGCCATCCCTTTGAGAGGTACGACTCCGAGTACTGCCACCAGTTCATGTTTGAGAGGCTGGAGCACGGAGAAGGGCAGCGTATGCCCGTCACCATAGTCTGGGGGATTCTGCCAGTGGATAACGGGGACCATTTCAACCCAAAAAGCAATGGCACCCTAGTGGCAGACAGCACCTTTGCAATCCGAAACCCGGAGGCCCAGAAGTGGCTCCTCGAATTCTGCCAAAAAGTGAAGAACAAAACTTTCTATTACCCCAATGCAGAGCAGAAATCTACTGTGTGCTTCATGGAGGAGTTCCTCAGATGGATGGACAGCCGCCAGTGCTCCCAACGAGACCACAGCTTCAACCTTTGTTGTAACCAGTTCTCCTTCCCTTATGGAAGCGAAGTCTTCCTACACTGCATCAAAATGATGCTCCTGGAACAAGGCAGGGAAGGGGCAGAAACGTACGATCTGGGCCTCAGGTTTGACGGGGAGGGAAATCTCGCTGCCTTAGTGCTGCAGTTTCAAACTATTTATCACTATAGCTTCAACTACAGCAAATCCAAACAATTCTATGAGGAAATCAACCTCTGGGTAACAGAGGAAATGAAAACTGCCCCCGTGGGGCTTCAGAACGGGTGGTTTACCAGTAAACTAGAGCTATACAACCTCCAGCACAGTCTCAGCACTGAAACGATGGTGGTCATGGGGCTCTCCATAGCCATTTCCTTTGTGGTGCTGCTGCTCACTACCTGGAACGTTCTCCTTAGCGTTTTCTCTGTCACTGCCATTGCGGGCACTGTCCTGGTAACCGTTGGCCTTTTGGTCCTCTTGGAGTGGCAGCTCAATGCCGTGGAGTCTCTCTTCATTTCAGCTGCGGTGGGTCTCTCCGTTGACTTTACCGTCAACTACTGCATCTCCTACCATCTGTGCCCCCACTCCGACCGCTTGAGCCGAGTGGCCTTTTCCCTCAAGCAGATGAGCTGTGCCACAGCCATGGCAGCTTCTGCTCTCTTCTCTGCAGGGGTCATTATGCTGCCTGCGACGGTCCTGGCCTATCGCAAGTTGGGGATCTTCATCATGATGATCAAGTGTATCAGCTGTGGGTTTGCCAGCTTCTTCTTCCAGTCGCTGTGCTGCTTCTTCGGCCCAGAGAAGAACTGTGGGCAGATCCTTTGGCCTTGCGCTCACACCATGAAAGACTATTCTGATGACTCTGGGCTGAACGGAAGCTTCGCCTGTGGGGGGAGCGAGAAGCAAAACCGGTTGCGGAAGGTCCAGGAGTCCAACACTGCAAACGAGCAGTACGAGCTTCAGCCCTTGTCCAGAAAACTCAGCGACAGTTTCGACAACAGCACTTCCACAAGCAAGCTGTCCAACCGGCCCTCGGTGCTCTCTGAGGACACACAAGCTGAAGAGAGCAGATGCCCCAGGGTAGGAATGCACCCCTCCCTCGACAGAGAGAGACACAACCTGCAGGAGACCCTTGGAGACCAGCAGGTCAGCCTGTGCCAGTGTCCTGCCTTGCAAACCTCCTCTCCGTACAAGCACAGCAGCTCAGGAGCAGAAAGTCACAGGGAGAGACTCTGCCGAGACTGTCGATGTCGAAAGTACGGCCCAAAAGCTTGGGATGGGTCTGGGCTGGACCATATCCAGCCAGCAGGCGTGAAAGAAGAAGGGCAGCTCAATAAATCACAGTGCTCTAGTGACACTGCCCAGCAGCAGGCGGATTATACCTCAGACAACAGCCATCTCCCTGCTGCTGACATCTACAAAATTCACAGATGCCTTTGTTCCCTTGGCAGCTCTTTCGACATGCTCAACATCTCCAGTGAGACGTCCATCAGTGATTTTGAGCAAGGCCTGAAGCTCGCTGAATCCGCCAGTTCTTGTCCCGATGTCTTAGAGCTGTCTGATTCCTACAGTCAGATGGAGAGAGGTTACTTGAACGGGAAGAGAGATACCCTGCGCCTGGACCTGAGGGAGACTGTCTTTGACGTCTCCCCAGCAGCCTCGCAGCAGAACAGCTCTTCGTGGAAACACCGGTTTGGATTAGGGAGTGAGGGTCCGGTGGTGTTACCGAACAGTCAACCAGACATGCCTGATGTTTGGATCAAACGATCTAGCGCACAAAGTTCTGGTTACAACAGCTGAAACCCTGCAGAAAACAGAACTGGCCTGCTAGGGAAAGGGGAAGTCGAAATCTCCTTGGAACTGTAAATATCTGTTTTTTCCTCCCACCTCTCCTGTGTTTTCACAGAACCAGCAAATCTGACACTTGTGAGAGGATGAGATCAATCTTGATGGAGTACGAGCCCTTTGACCTCCCGGTGTGTGGTGCCATATTCACAGCTGTACCGCAAAACTCACGGAGTAAACCTGCTTTCTCATTTCCTACAAGGTGATTAGATTTTGTTTTCTTGTCGAGGTCACGTAGGAGGGAAATAATGAGGTGAATCTCTCCAGATATTTAACAACTCAGAAAGAGAGCTCATAAAAAAAAAAAAAATCCCAAACCCACAACTATTGAATGTCTAGATATCAAGTAAAGAGTGTATTGTTAATACAAAAAAGAAAGTCTTTCATTTTCTGCTGAATCAGAAGCTGCTTTATGTGAAGTTTAGGTTCATAGATCCCATCAAAATAATTCAAATATTATAAAAAAAAAAAATCTTATTGACATTTGTGAGTTGATACAGTCTTTTACTGATCACGGAGAAGGCTGCAAAATCCAGCCCAAATCTGTTTTCAGTAACAATTTCAGTTGGTTTTATCAGAAGAAATTCCAGTCCTGCCAAAGATTTTCAGTGTGAGATTTCCCCTTTGAGAAAAGCATCCTCATCCTCGCAGTGACCCAGGTGCTTTGTGTGTTGTCTTCAAAGTTTGTTTCCACTCAAGGCATTCCCCACAAACATGTAACTTTTTAAAATTTACGCATCTGGTGAATCTTGAATTTATTTTTTTTTCTGTACCAAAAAAAAGCAGGAAAACAAACACTTTCTTGCCTTTATCTGTTCAAAAAGAGAAAACGTTCTCTATATGAGTTGACCTAAAATAAATGCTTATGACAAACTTTCGTAAATCAGAGTGATGCTTCATTTTCACCAAGAACACTGTGGGTTATTTTCTTCATCTTTTAAGCACCTATAGCCAGCGAAAGAAAATACACATCTTGAGAAGACTGGCTCCCTCTGACACTCACAAGCAGTTTCCTGGGGTACCAGCCACAACTGCCTGACTGATGTCTTTTAAAGCCAGTGAACAATGCTTGAAATATACACGGTATTTCACTCCTGGGCTTCCATAGTGCCCTTTTCATCCTGGGCCCTCAGGTGGGTGCAGTGGCCGCCCTCAGGCTGGGAGCCAGTGCTGACTGAAACCCTCCTCACATGGAAGCCTCCATCACTCTCTGCTGAGACTTCTCACCCATTTTGAAAACTGGGCTGGAAAACACTGGAAAACCATCCCATAAAGTGGGGAAACACTGTACACTGATGTCTCCTTTCCCCTCGCAGAATGGAAAGGTGATTTTAACTGCCTCAGGTGCCAGCGGCAACACCGGCGGCCTGAGGGCATGGCAGGGGGGGCCCTGCGGCCCACCGGGCATCCCGCCTCCAAAGGCCGCCAGAGCCTCGAGTGCCCAAAACGCAGGGCGTAGAAGCGGGAGGAAGGAAGGCAGGATCCTCCCCGCCGGTTGCCGCCTGCCCTGAGGGCGGCTACAACGGGAAAGCAACGTCCACCCAGGCCGAGGCACCCGGACGCCGTCCCTGAGGGAAGGGGCGGGAAAGAGCGCGCGCCGCCGCCGGGCGCCCACCGCGCCTGCGCGCCGCCGCCTTCTGCGCATGCGCGGGGCCCCCGGACCGTTTGGCGGCGGGTTCGATTCAAACGGCGGCAGCGGAGCATGGAGGGGGGAACGTCTCGCATCCCGGTCTATGGCCAGTCTCACCGCACCGGGTCGCCCGCAGGTGCGTACCCGCCCCGGGAGGGGAGGAGGGCTCTGCCCCGCTGTGGGTAAGCGGAACGCAGAGGGCTGGGGGCCGGGTGAGGCCGGCGCAGAGCTCCAGGGCCTGCTTGGGCTGTTAGCGGCGGTTGCGAAATCTAATTAGGGGCTTTATCCAACTGTTTTGTCGCGGTTTAAGACTCCGGTTAACGGTTTTTTTGCTAAGCATGGACCCCCGAGCAGGGCGGGCGGTGTCCCGCTGAGGCGCTCTGCGGTGCAGGCCCCAGGGCCTGTCTCTCCCCTCACTGAAGGTGGGCCCCGCTGAGGGTAAAGGTGTTTTTCTCCACAGGCTCTTACTTATAAAAGTCTTTTGGCACTACTTGCAGCAGTTTAGAGATGTGAAGCACCCAGGCTTAACGTTAAAAATGCGACAGCTAATTTGTATCAGTGGGAACTCCCATGCAACTGTAATATAAATGTGCTTCTGGGTATGTCATTGGAAAAATACTTAACTTGAAGAGGGGGAGGAAAGCTTCACACCCCCCTGTGTGAACAAAGCTGAATATACTCAAACAGCTGCAGTTTAAAGTGAGATAAAATTTATGTAGAAGGCTAATTCTCTACAGTGTTATTTGGGAAGGGTGAATTGCAATCTGAAGCTCTCTTAACCAAGAGTTTCAGGGGGGCTGTGCTTGTTTTGCTTCCAGGCCTGAGCAGCTCAGTGTGCAGCTCCTGCCATGCTGGCTGCTTGATGTTGGGACCTCTTTTTTTTATTATGCCTGTGTTATCACTTTCAAACTTTCTCTTGTTAGTGCCAGCTTGCTAACTGTGACACTGCCTGCCACCTGAGTTATTTGGGACTTGTTCTGGACCCTTAATCATGGGTAAAGTTTGAAGACTACCTTTAGTTGTCGCTACCTTAAAGTCTCTGTTCTAGCCAGATATAATTATGGTTTACCTCAAATTGAAAGCAGAAGAGTTCAAGCAGTCCAGTATCATGGTGGTCTCTTGTAGATTGTAGTGTTTTCATTGCTGTCTTTTTCTTGCAGAAAAACAAATGGCTTTTCCTTCAAAGAAACAATGCGTTGGCAAAACAGCAGATCTAGAGTTCAACAAAGATCCCAATTTTAACTTTAGCTCAAACATTCCAGCAGATGGTGTCTTCAAAGCTACAAACCAAGGGTAAATGAAAGTAAAATGTTCATGGATTTGTTACTTGGCAAATGTCCTAAAGATGGATTAGGATTTTGCGGTTTTTGTCGAACTAACAAATTTGGTAATCACAGAATGGTCAAGGTTAGAAGGGACCTTTGGAGATCTTCTAGTCCAACCCCCTGCCAAAGCAGGGCCACCCAGAGCAGGCTGGACAGGAACATGTCCAGGAGGGTTTGGAATATCTCCAGAGAAGGCGACTCCACCACCTCCCTGGGCAGCCTGTTCCAGGGCTCTGTCACCCTCAGAGCAGTCTGCAAGAATGCAATGATCTTCTGGTAATTGTATTTTACCTGTCTTTTAAGGTTGCCTAAATCTGCCAAGAAAGTGGAACCACTTTCAAAGAAGACAGCTACAAGAGGGTATGTTTCTTCCAATTTCTATTAGTTGCCCTCATGCAATAAGGTTCCCCCTTGGAGGGGCTTTTTTGCCACGTTTGCTGATTAAAGCTCTTGGTCAGAAACAAGAGCAAATGCTTTAAAAAAGGACATGTTTTTGGAAATGTAAGAGAAAGTGTGTAGTACTCATATTTTTGTCCTTAAATCTTTGATGTTTTACTCCACAGACCTCTCAACAGATACAAACTAGAAGCAGAGCTGAAGACCAAGAATCAGCTATTAGAAACAGCCAAACAACAACTACACTCCAGACTAACGGGAGCACAGGTAAGGAAAGAGGAGGTTAAATAAACAAATCACTGGATAGTTCTTATATAGACTGAATAGGGGGTCAGATAAAAGCTTTGTTGTGCTCATTTTCCCATCTCCGTCAGAAGTCAGTAGCATTTGAGTGGGCTGGGTTTTCTCCGCTGTCACCCAGGTTATCTGCTAAAGCCTGGAATCAGCAGAACTGCAGATATATTAGGATGGATAATGCATCCAGATCACTGTTAATTAAGAGCTCTAATTCCATTTAAAACCCATTGTGGGAAATTATTTCAAGTTCACATCTATACACTCGCATGAAATTTTATTAAAACAGCCTCAACGTTGCCAGATGCTTCCTAGCTACAACTGTAAATAATCACTTGCCACTGGTGGTTTGAGGTCTATGAATTCTTTTTCTTCTGATCCTCCTAAGATGGAGTAGATAAGCTACTCAATTTCCTCTTTCCTTTTGCCCAGTGTCTCTTGGCTTTATTGACCCATCGCATAGTGTGGTGTGAAAGGGTGTAGAGGACTGAAGATGCGAGTTCAGGAACCTGTGGTCTCATTTTAGTAATGGAGATGATTCTATTGGATTTTGGTCACTGCTGAGCACTAAATTTGATTGACAATGACCTTGTTCTTTTCTGAGTATTTAACACAGAGCTCCCTTTATATAAGCTTGTTTCTTCCTGCGCTATTGTGTCATTGTTGTCTTATCTTTTAGTGTCTTTGTATTCTTCTGCAAGTTTTTTCCTGTCTGCTCAGCACTGGTGAGGCCAGAGGTGGGGTCTTGTGTCCAGTTCTGGCCTCCCAGTACAAAAGAGACATAGACATACTGGAGAGAGTCCAGCAAAGAGCCACTAAGAGGAAAGGCTGAGAGAGCTGGGACTGTTCAGTGGTTTCTGTTTCAGACAGACTTGACTTTCTTGAATCAAGTTTAGATTCAGAATTGGCACTTGATTTTTCACCACCTCCTACAGATCACTCTGGGGCACACTTGGCACAATTCCTGTCACGTGCAAGAGGCTCTACTGGTAACTCCAGCTCTAGAAACTCACTTCATTTCCTAGTTCTCAACCAGTTACTAATCTGTGTATCTCATGGCTTGATTTCTTTACAACAAGGGTTGGAAATGGGAAAACCCTGATCCCTCAGCTTTTATATTGAGCATGGGGCAGATGGGATGGAATACCCCAGTTGGTCAGGATTGGGTTACCTGTCCTGTCCAATCCTCCCCCCCAGGTGGGGACCCTTCTGTGTTTTTCCATTTCTGACTGTCTAAGGGGCAAATAATGAAAGTTGGCTGACCTTGGTTGTTAGAGTGATAAGTATAAGCAAGGGCCTCTCTGCTCACCATCCCTTGGCACGGAGCACAAACATTGGCCTTATCATCCTGAGAAGGAGCAGTTTGCTCCACAACATGCCAACTTCAGAGAGTTAGAGGAGGCCTAGCTAAAATGTAAAATTACAGAACACAAAATTGGTTTGGTTTTACTTCAAACTGGAACAGAGGAAACATGAGAAAAAGAGATGCTAGGATTGCCTAAAAGGAATTTATCATGGAATTGTGGAATTGTTGGAGTTGGAAGACCTCTAGAGATCATCCCATCCAACCCCCTGCCAAAGCAGGGCTGCCCAGAGCACAGCACTCAGGAGCATCCGGGGGGGCTTGAAGATCTCCAGAGAAGGGGACTCCACACCCTCCCTGGGCAGCCTCTGCCAGGGCTCTGCCACCCTCACCCAAAATAAGTTCTTTCTCACATTTGAGTGGAATTTCCCATGTCCCAGCTTGTGCCCGTTGTGTAGAGGGGGAGAATGACCTCCCTTGACCTGCTGGCCACACTTTTCCCTATGCAGCCTGGGATCCTGTTGGCCCTCTTTGCTGGCTTGGAGGCTTTTTTTTTTTTTTTAATCTCTATGATCAAATTTTCCTTGTAACTGCTATGGCATGTGGATGTGATAAATGTATTAATCCTGTCAAGAAGCAGGAGTAAGGCTCTGCAGCAGGTGATTTGCTGTGGTGACAGGGACAGAAAGGCAAGCTCTGATTCCTGGGGCTGGCGCAGCACTTGTTAAACCATTGGCATCACTCTTGGTATTACTGACTAATGAAAAGAAAATCTCCTTGGAAACTTGAGTCACTCACAACCTGTGTTAATGACAGGGTACTATAAAGGAGTTGCGGGAGGAGAATGAAGGCCTGATACAAGAAGTTGAGAAGCTCAAGAAATTTCAGGAGACTTGTATGGTGATTTTAGAAAGCAGGAACATTGATCCTGGTAAGGACTGTGCACTTATGCCATTTGGGAACTCATTCTGCAGAACCCTTTTTTTTTTTTTCTCCCCTGTTGTGACTGTTCATAAGACATTTGGACTCTGCTTCCATGCTAAGGAAATACTCCTGTAACTCCAGGGGATTACTTGGATTATTTTTTTTTCCTAATTTAAGAGAAAAAAATACTTCCTATAGTAGGCCCTGTCCTGGATAAACTATGAAAATAATTTGGTCTTTCTTGCTGTACAGAGTTACTTTGCAGAGTTGTTCTTACAAGCAAAATTGTCTGTGTATTAGAGATTCACTGGTGCATCTCATGAATCAGTTACAGGCAACAACATTTTGGAGGAGGAAGAGAAGACACAAGAATGCCAGAAGCAGACAAGGGTAAGAAAATGTTGACATAGTGAAGGGAGTTAAGTGGGCTCAGAGAATTCTGTGTGCTGCTGCCCTTTCCAGATGTGGGAACAGCTGCTGAGACTGGCATCTACTGACATTATATTACACTATCTTCCTTTTGGCTCTTCAGCAGTTAACTGAGAAGCTCATAGAAGAACTGAGGCAATTTAATCAAACAGCCACAAAAGAGAAGGAAGAGCTCGAGGTAAGACTGTGACTTCGTTTCAGGCTCAAGCAGGTAAGGAGCACTTTGCTGAGTCAGACTGAAGGTTTTTTAGCTCCTCCTGGTGCTCCTCAGTCTCCAGGGGAGACCAGAGAGCAAAAGCCTGGGGTTACTGCATGTCTTTTGTTATACATGTGTTAAGGAAGCTTACTCCTAATTAGGGGGCTTAAAGCAAAGTTTATGGTGGGACAATGTTAATTCTCACCCCAGTCATTTCAAGTTCTATTGTACACAATTGACCTTGAACGAAGGTAGAAGGTGAAAATTAATGACTGACACTTTTCCATTTTGGCTGAGTTGGTTCCAAAGTAAATGTCAAGGTCAGTACTGGAAACAGAACTGCCTCTGCTTTGACCAGCTCCTCAAGAGAGAGAGTTTTTGGGACTGTTGCAGGGGTTGTGAGCCCCACTGGCAGAGCACTCACCCACCAGTCTGGCTGTCACACTGGAATTCAGGAGATTTCATCTAAATTGGACAGTGTTGCAGAGCAGTGACCTCGGGGAACGTGCAAGCACAAGCAGCTTCAGTAGTACTGTAAAGTGACCAAAAGAGTCATTAAATTACAGTTCTAGAATTCTTGGTAAGAAGCTTAAGAGCTAATTAATGAAATTGCTGTTGTATAAGACTTCCTAAGATTTGGTCACAGATCAATTGCCATTTTCTTTAAGGAGCTGAGGTAGAGGGCATCCTGGTCAGGTGAGGCTTGGTTTGGCAGGCGAGACCCCGCTGAAGAGTTGAGGTGTTTCAGCTGGAGCTGCCTTAGAGCTCAGCTTTGCTCTTTGGTGCTGGTAAAAGGCCATGACCACCAACTTCCCTCCGCAGGCAGCCCTGGCCAAGTGGAAACAGGCAGAAGAAGGGAGGCAGCAGTCCCTGGAGAAGCATTCCTCCTTCCAAGCAGAAATTAAGGAATGTTCAGCGATCCTTGATGAACTGGAGCTGCTCCTGGCCAAGTGAGGCACGAGGACGGACTGTGCTCTCTCTCTTATTACGATGTTTTTCTTCTAGTTCAGTAGTTCCAATTTAAATCACCCCGTGAGCCTGATCCCTCAGTCCCTTTGAAATCCCTTGCCCTGATGCACACGCTGTGGAGGGCGCTTCCCATGGGCACAGACAACTTGGTGCACAATTTGGAAGGTGGCAGCTCCTCCACACCCAGCCCAGGACAGAGCGGTCACAAAGGGCTTTGAATAAATGGGCCCTAAATCTTATTTTTTCAGTTGTGAGGTTTCTCTCAGAATTCCCAGCACCAGCGCAGCCACAGGCCAGGGGAAGGCAATCCTGGGCCAGTTCAGCTGACTCCTGGAGATGGAGCTGTGAGGAGGAGAAGGATGGGCTCTGGTGGGTGCAAACCTCTGCAGAGACTGTGTAACAGTGCCCCGGGGAGCAGAGTTGGGTACTTCTAACATTTAATTCTCATTCTTGGCAATTGAAGACTGATTTCTTACCTTTCCTGCTTGACCTGTGAAAGAGATAAGCAAAAAAACCCA
>BJBW01019917.1:0-18927 GCA_004320125.1 Scolopax mira
GCCCGCGCCGCCAGAGCTAACCGCCCCCCGCCCCAGCACCGGGAGAACATCCACCCGGAGGGCACCGTTTACCCCCCCCCCCCCCGCACCGTCTCACTCCAGGCAGGCGGCCCCGCTTCCCCCCCGGGGGGGCGGGCAGAGCGTTGCGGGGGGGGGGGGGAGAGAGGAGCCCCCCTTTCCGTCTCTGGCAAAGGAAGGGGAGGGGGTTTGGGGGTGTGTATGTGTGGGGAGGGGGGGGAGAGTTTAGCGGAGGGTGTTTGAATCGGGAGTTATCCCTAAAGAGCCTTTCCCCTGCTCTGATCCAGGGGGCAGCGCTTGGGAAGAGGGGGCGGCGGCGGCGGGGAGCCCTGCGACAACATCTGTGAAAACTTGGAGGAGGAGGAGGAGGAGGAGGAGGAGGAGGAGAAGAAGGAGGCGGCGGGAGAAGAGCGTGCGAGAAGGAGGGAGGAGGAAAGCAGCAAAAGAAGAAGAAAAGAAAAAAAGGGGGGACAACTTTTTTAATTATTATTATTTTTTTTTACCTCTTTCCCGACACGTGAGTATCCGGGCGCGATGGGGTTTATTTGGGGGGGGGGGGAACGACACAGACGGGACGGGACGGAGGGGGTCGTGCCCCGTTTCCCTCCGAAAACTGTTTTGAGAGCAGGCGGTGTTTTTTTTTTTGTTTATTTGTTTGGTTTTGTGTGTGTGTTTTTTTTAATTCTTCTTATTTACTTTTTATTTTATCCCCTATTGGTTTTTTTTTCTTTTTTTTTTCTTTTAATTTTTATTCCCACCCCCTTCTCCCCGGGCTCTTCTTTTTTTTTTTTTCTTCTTTTTGTGTGTGTTTTGTTTTGTTTGAACCAAATCAGAAATGTCAGTGGGTGCGGGTGAGTCAGAAGGGCTCGGATTACAAGATCACTGAAACTGATGTCGGACTCACACACACACACTCACGCACACTCACACGCACACACTCAACACGAGCGCGGGGAGGCGGGCAGGGGATAAAACAACCAACAACAACACCCGAACCCCCCCTCGACCCCCCCCGCGTCCCGGCCGTGTGTGTCCCCCACCTCCCTCCATCGCCATCTCCCGCAAGGAGAATGCCCGCCGACCCGCAGCGGCCCCGCTAAACCCCCCCCCCCCCCGGGGGTGTGCGTTTGTGTGTGCGTGTGTGGAAATCCGCGGTGTCCCCGGCCCCCCATGGGCAAGGCGGGGGGCTGTGCGGCAGCAGGTACGTACCCACTTTTTGGGGTGAGAAGTTCTTTTTTTTGGTTTTCCCAGCTCTGTGTGTGTGTGTGTGGTTTGGGAGGGGGGGTGCGGGGGGGGGGCACTTTCTTCTCTCGGCTCTTTCCCCGCTCCCGGCCCCCTTTCCCGCTTCCCTAACTTGAAGGCGGGGAGTGTTGTGTGCGTGAGTGTGTGGGGGTGTCTAACCCCTAAAATGGCTGTCGGGGAGCGCGGGACTTGAGGGTTTGCGGGGTGATATTGGGGGGGGGAAGGATTCCGCTCCCTCCCTGCCGGATTTTGCAAGACTTTGATTTTTTTTTTCAATTTATTTTAATTTTTTCAAAACTTATTTATTTCCGTCCTCCTCTTCCTCCTCTTTTCTTTCTCCTCCTTTTTCCCCAGCAACTCCCGGGCATTTTTTTTAATTTTTTTTTTTTTTTTTTTTCGCACGGACGACAGCAAACTTTTGGTAGGAGGAGAAAAAGCGTTGTGTGGGTGTCCCCCCCGCCCCCCGCCGGCTCCCGGAGGAGAAGGGGGAAAAGTTGCGGGGTTGTGCGTGGTTTTTTGTTTTGGGGGGGTGCGGGTTTTTGTTTGTGGGGGCTCCTCTAAAGTTGGGGAGGAGGAGGGTATATGCCCCCTCCCCCGGCATCTTTAAGAAGTAAATAGAGGGGGGGGGGGTGTCCGAGGAGAGCCGGATCCTGATTTTTTGTGGTTTGGGTTTTTTTTTTAAAATAATTATCCCAAAAAGTCGGGGTGGGAGGGGGGGTGTTGACACACAAAACTCCTGCGGCGGCTCCCTCCGGATGCCAAATCCTCTCCCAAATCCTCTCCCCACGTGAGGAGAAAAGGTAAAAGGAAATTCTGGGTCCCCCCCTTTCCCCCCTCCCCATCTCAGCCCCCCCCCCCCTCCCCAAAATTTCCTTTTTTTTTTTTTTAACCCTCTGGTGTGTAAGTTTTGAGCCCGTCCTGTGGGGTAGGGGTGCCCGTGGCCTTCTGCCAGTCGGGACGTTAAGATATATTTATGTAAAAACATTTTCTCTCAGCTCCTTGCCAGCTGTTCCACATTTTCCAGCTGCCACTTCGGTTTGAAATGATGGACTGGACGGGGCTCAAAAGAGCTCCTTTTTCTTTATTTATTTTCTTTTTTAAAATTTTTTAAAAAATTTTATTTATTTTTTTTTAAGTCCAAGGTAGGGATGGCTCTCCCCTTGATAGATGGTGTCAAACCTTTTTATTTAGAGGCTACCTTGGCTCAAAGAGCTTTAGGTAGCAACCCGCAGCCCTGGCAGACCTCAACCCCCTTCCCCCCCCCCCCCCAGCTTCTTCCCGCTTGATTTTCAAGGCTCAATAAACGGGATTTTTTTTTTTTTTTTAAATTTTTTTTGGGGGGGGAGCCTCAGCGTGCGGACTTCGTTTTCTTTTGTGTGTGCTAGAGTTAGAAAAAAAAAAAAAGAAACCAAAAAAAACCAAAACCCAAACCCACCAAAACTTGGAAGCGGAATTTTTTCAGAGGAATTTTTGAAGAGGGGGCACGGCTCCCCCCTCTCTCTTCCCCCCCCCCCCCCCTCCTTTCTATGCGTGGTGTAGATACCTGGTTTTGAACCCATTTGGGTCGCTGAGAAACCGCTGAGTTTCTCGGTGCCAGGAGGGTGATTTTTGGTGTGGTGTCCGGGGAGGGTTGTGGCTTTGAGGTCTGCGAGAACCAGCCTGAAGTAGTTGGACTATTTGTGGGTGCAGTTGCCTTGTAATTTGGGGAAGGCGCCTCACTGATTGATTCCTGTAATTATTTCATTTGGGTCCTTTATTAAAAATTAATAACCAGCTGACAGCTTCTTAATTACCTGTGTCGTGATTATTTTGAAGGAAGACGAATGCGGTGGTTTAGAGGTAAAGTAACCTTAAAATGTAAAAATTGCCGTGTCCGCAGCCCGTATTAGAGTTGAGGAAATAGATGTGGAAAGGAATGGTGAATGAGTTTAACAACATAAACTGCAGGCAGCCTCCTGAGAGTTTGTTTATACAATGAAGGTTTGGGTTTAACTAGCTAGTATGTAAATACTTAACAGTTTGGTGTATAGCCCGATCCTAAAAAACATTAATAATAGTAACTATCAGGCAAGGCTATTTTAGGGAGGAGGATTATTTCTTTTAAAAGCAGGATTATGTGATTTTGAATGAGTAAGAGGAATGAGTAAGAAAAGGACTCCTTCAGAGAGTGTGTGTGTGTGTGTGTATATATATATTCTTTTAAGCAGAATTGGAAGCAAAACTAGGGATTAAGGTGTCTAAATGAATGCACTCCTGCATTCTGATACCTGCACGTGGTTTTCAGCGGGACACGCCGTTTCCCAAAGCGTTTCTGCAGAAGTCCTGCAAGACAAAGGCATCACCTGCATTTTCCTGCCGGAGTGAGTGGAGTGGAGGGATGGTTTTGGCTGGAGGAGGCGTGCGGTGGCCGAGGCAGCCCCTGCTGCTGTGAGGAGTAACCTCCAGTTGTGAAAGACACATTGTGCGTTTTCCAAGGCAAAAAAAACCAAGACAAAACCACTGGGTAACTACGAAATTGAAAAGTGTAGAGGGTTATAAATCATCTCTTGTTTATTTTGCAATCGGCGTTAGAGGAACTGCGAGAGTTTTGAGATACCATTATTATTTGGGCATCCCACAGATTTGCCTCTTTAGTTTCTTAACAAGATAAACGTGTGTGTTTGATAACTGACTCTTTAAAAGTTTCAGTGAGGCTTCCTGCCTGTTTTTTGGGAAAACTATTCCATTACCTGGGCTCCGTAGCTTCTTTGAATTTCATCCCGTGACTTCGAGGAAGGAGTGGTGTGTTTTTGTGTTGCGGGGTGTTAGTGAAAAGTTAGTCCTCTCTGCCTGATAAATAAGGAATCTGATGGTTATTAAAGCAGGATTTATTTGGAGTTATGGAAGGAAGCAGTTTAATGATCAGTGTTGCATGCACTCAACTGTATGGAGACAGTAATGTACAAAGAAAAAGCAGAGTTGAAGGAAAAGTGAATCAATGAGTCATGAAATCCTCAGGAAAACCTTAGTAATGGAATGTTAATGCTTTTAGACTATAGTAGATTATCGTAAAAGTCAGACTTTTCTTCTTTATGCAATTGTTGTAAATCCCTAGCTAAAGAATACTTTGAAGAAGGCTTTAGTTTTTCTGGCACTCATATTCTCTAGTCATTCTGATTGCTCTGGAAGATTCAAGAAATTTTCTGCCAACTTGCAGCTAGGCAATTAAAATGCTAAAATGGCTACAGAGGAATCTTTTTCTTCCACCACCAAAGGTCCAACTGTAATAATGATTTCAAGTTGCCTTTTAACCATAGGTTTTATAGACGTCCTCCCTTTAGACTTTTGTCATTTTTATAAGGCAATTGATTTGTTATACTTTAAAATCAAATAAAATGAGACAGAATAAACAAAAATAGGACATGGGTGCTGCTGCAAACTTTTCAAGTTCTTTCAGTGCATTTTTCATCTTTACTTTTATTTGATAGGTCTGTGAAATAGAGCTGTAGACTGGCAAAGACTTTAAATGAAATTTCACACTTTGATGATTTTTTTTTTTTTTAACTTTGATATATTGACAGCAAAAGGAGCTGCAAAGCTTTTATATAACTTGAGCAGTAACGCCAAGCAGCAGTCAAACGTCTCTATGCATTTGTGTTTAACTGCAGAAGAAAAACATGTCCATGGGCAGTAGAGGGTTCTTATCAACTCCCTAATCCCAGATCCCAGCAAACCTTGAGGGCATGCCTCAGATCTCGCTGAAATCATTGTAGACTCTCACAGTTTGCAGATTAAATATGCTATGTGTTCCTGGCTCCAACAACAGTTTTATGAGCTCACTAAGCTTCCTGTTTTAAGATCCTTTTTTTTTTTTTTTTTTTTTTCCTGAAGTTTTTAGGAGCTGCTAAAGGCGATGCTGTCTGTGGCAAGTGGTACTTGTTAATTTGGAGACACTTTGGGTATTTCGTTCTGTCTGTAAAAATAGGCAAAATGGCTATTTTCAAATTGGGGGTCGGGTTGCACCCGGAGAAAAAAGAGCCCCTTTTTAAAAGGGGGATTCTGTTGTTTTAATGTGTTTGTCAGTACACAGGGTTACAGAGTTTATAGGAGGCTTGATTTGTTTTATGGGGGCTTGACTTTGACCGGGCTCTTTAAAAGGAGACTTTTTTTTCAGTTGTGATTCTGAGCACAGTGCAGCTTTTAGTACATAATTTCTGAGCCTCTTTTAACCAATTGTATTTGTAGCAGCTCATTAAACATACCTTTGAAGTTCTCATTCTCCTTTAAGTGTCAAAGCAGGGAAAATGTATTCTGCCAAGGGTGAATTTCAGTGAATCAGGTAGTTAACCCTGGGATTTGTTGACCCTTCTGGAGGGAATGGTGTCACACCTCAAATTCTGGGTCCGGTCTTCTTTTCTAGCCACTAAATAGTTAACTCCTATGTTTTATTCACTGTAATCATGTTTATGTATTGGGTGTAATAGTTTTAATTAAAAAGGAAAATACTTATTGTCCCACAACATGTGTCATGTTATTCCCGGGAGAACTTGAGCCAATTTTGTGCTTAAAGGTTATTCAGTGAATGAAATTTTGAAAGCCCATTTGTCAAGGTACCGCACGGTTTCTGTTTAGTTTTTCAAGCCCCAAATTCATTGTCTGCGTGGCCCGGTCATTAGTCATCAGTGTATTAGTGCTGCCTGCGGGCAATGCTGCCCGGCACTTCTTCACACCAGTGTATAGCTCTAAAAGTGTTCTCTGCCCGACTCTAGCAGAGAATTACTGCTCTTGATTTCCGCTTGGCTGGGTTTTGAGGTAAGTCCCCTCCCTACCTTCCAGCTCACTCTAATCCCTGCTTTGCTTTTAAGGCCGCTTTCTGACGGGATTTAGGGGAAAACTTTCTTCAAGGTTGCTCTGGCATCATACTGTGGTTTTGTGGTGGGATACGCTGTGCATATAAATGGTACCTGACCTTGAAAGTGTGTTAAATTGGCTGCCGATCTGAAGAGTTGGTTTCTCTCTCTCTCTTTTTAAGAACAAAACAAGAAACAAGGCAATACGTTGGCCTTAAAAACCCTCGCAAGGTTATTCATACTGCAACAAGGGGCAAACTAATTGGGATGGAACTGTATTTGTCTCTAAATAGTTGCTGGGTGTCAGGAGTGATAATATCAGAATACACTACCAAAAGGTCTGATGGAATCATTTTCTTACCTAAAGTTTCCACTCTGACGGCAGTTACTCTTTGCACTGATTACCAAAACAATCTTTTTTATTTTTTCCTTTTTTTTTTTTTTTTTAAATCATGCTCAAAATACTGCTTTTATTTTGTTGGTATCTGATACTTAGGTCAGGGCTAAAGGATCCAACTAATCTTTAAGTGGGTTAGAGCTGAACCTCCCCCAGATAGGTTTGCTGCTTCATACGATGCTCTGTTTTCCAAATCTGTGAATGTCAAGAAAATCAGCTACAGGTAAAGAACCCTTCATCCAGCTGCCGGGGGAATGAAGCCTTCGTTAAGTAAGATGTATGAATACCTGAAACCGAATAGTCAGAAACACAGATCAAGTTAGTGTCACTTCAGTACAACGTCTGCTGTGCCGAGCGGCGTGGATTAAAATGAAATCCTAGCGCTACCGATGCTTCACTAACAGCACGTGGCTTGGTGTGGTTTTGCTGGGCTCTTCAATTCACTATGGATGTTTGGTTTGTTGTTTGTGAGGTTTTTTTGTGTTGTTTTTTTTTTTTTTTTCCTGTGTAATTCTGTGACTACGCTATTTGAACAGGGACGGCGGGTCGCAGAGTTAATTTCTAACCTGAAGGAGTCACCATGCAGTGTTACTGCTGCTGTGAGACAGGTGTAAAACCTAAAGTAAACTGTAAAAGCTGAGGTTAAAAGTTTTATAAAGTAACCTTGCACGCTTGGAAGTTCTTCCCAGATATAGCTTTTCTACGTGTTAAAACATCTGTGTTGGCTGAGGAGGTGAAACTCTGGGTGAAGGCATCCCTTAACCTGAGAGCGTGCTGGGGAGATAAATGGGCTTCCCAGAATGGGACTGATCAAAACATGGTACTTTCAAAAACATTCTACTCGATTCCTTTGATCTTGTTTTAAAATGCTGTTTGTAAAACAGAATACAGTCTTTTCTTCTTCCTTTTGCATATCATAAGTTGGAAACAGAAGGGACATCTTCCCAATAGGTGTATATTAAACATGTAGTCTTCCTTGAGCTCTGTTCCTGTATAGATTGATGTTGATACATAGATCCGGATTTGATTCTAAGGAAACTTTCATCTGTTGGGGTTGATGAGATAAAGCAAAAAGTGTGAAGAAAGCGGCCATGCCATTGGAATTCACATTTAGCTCCAGTGCTCTAAATTAGAACATTTCTGCATTTTTCTGTGGCAGTTGTAGCGACTTCTTATTCGATGAACTAAATACAAAGTGATGCAAAGCACACCCGTTACAGATGCTTGCGATTTGTTTTACCAAGCTGTTTGTTGACAAATTGGTCACGTTCCTAATTGGTAGTTGCTAAATGTTCCTAATGGAACCTAAGGCTATCAGCGAAGGAAGTCATCGGGTGTGATATCAAGGTGGCAAGTCTTGCTGGTTGTCCTCCTCTCTGCATATTCCCATCCTTTCAATTCCTCAGCGCATGAATGCTCTAATTTAGGTTTCATAAAACAAGTGTTTTCCAAGAAGAAGTCACTGGTGCTGTTATTTCAGTTTGGTTGGGATTTAGGGCTGCCAGATTCCCAAAGGAAAACGGGCAAAACCTGAATCTAGACTTGGTAGGGAAGCTTGAAGTGTTACTGCTCATTTTAAACTATTGCTACAAACAGTAAAGTCCACAGGAGGTTTTTATTCCCCCCCCCCAATGCTAATTCTTTCCCAGCTAATCTTACTTTGACATAATTATTAGAGGTTTTTCCTGCTGCAGAGTTTGAAGCACAAGGACGTGTGGGGTTGCAAAACAAGCAGTAACACAGCTTAATCTGAATTTTCTAGCAATATTGGGCAGTTTAATTGGCAGGGTTAGCTGATTTCTTGAGGGTAAGTGCCTTACATTTTTAACCCCACCCCCTTCCCCAAATATGTTTACAGATTTGGAGACTTGAAAAAACATGTGGCACTCTCTGTTTCTTTAAGAAATAACCTTTGCTCTTTCCATTGTAGTTAGATAGTTTGTAAGAGAGTCAAAAATGAGGAATAAAGAAACCCAAGTCCATGTGATTAAAATAACAAATGCTTAGATGCAGAGTTAATGACCTGGTTTGTTTGGGTTTGGTTGTGAGGTTGTGGTTTTTGTTTTTGGTTTGGTTTTTGTTGTTGTTGTTGTTTCCGTTCCCTCCCGTTTTAAAGTTCAGTTCCTTACTCTAAAGGCTCTTGGATAATGAATGGATGATGAATTTTTACCTCAAAGGGTATTTCATATTTGAAATGTAAAGCCACTGAGATGTGGTGTAAGTTCTGGCTCCTTATCCCAGCTTTTGGGAGGGATGGACTGGTTGGATATGGACAGTTTGACCCCAGTCCTTCTGGGATTTTACCCATTAAATTCTGTTTGCTGGGTAAGAAACTAAGAATCGCTTCTTTCCTGGCTGAAAGCTGTTTTATTTAGATACGGAGTTTAAGCTGTTGAAGTGATAGTAAAAACATCTAATTGGGGTTCTACTTAACAGCTTTCCAAATCCCGTAACAAAAGTAGAGATAATCTACTTGTAGGAGTATGCGGGTGATGTGTACGAAAAGCAACTGTAGAAAGTGCCACTTACCCATCCTACTGTTCATGTTTTAAACATTTTTGGAACTTTTGATGATGCAGTTTATCTGTAGCAGAAGGATGTAAGGGAATGCAATTTCCTCTGGAGTCGAGCAATTCTTACACTTGATCGGCAGTTCAGTGCCTGCCATGGAATAGTTTCTCACTTAGGATCTTAATCAGGAGAATGCTCATAACGCTGCTTTGCCTCGCTGATTGCCTTTGTGTTTGTGATCCTGCATTATTGTTGCCACAAGCTATTTAACCTATCAGGAACAGATCAGATCATCATTAACCAGGCTTTAGGTCTAGTTGTTTTGGGGGAGAAGAAATCAAAGGAATGTTAAGACAGGGAAAGACAGCAGATAATAATGAATTTGGAAAGATTGCATTAATACATGTGGTGCCCTATAACTTGGGGTATGTTTTAATTTCAAACAACACATCCGCCTATCTGATTCTATCAGGTCTTTTCTTTCTTTCTAATTTTACTTTGCATTTCAAAATAAATTTAGGAGAAGGATGCAGTTTGCAACTAGCACAATTATAGATTATGCATGTCATTTAAACAGAGATAAGTATTGCGAAGTCTAAGCTATCTTTTTTCCCAACTTACTAGTGTTTTGTTGTGTATTTATATGTAGCGGATATAAAAATTAGTTTGTTTTCTCTCTCTTTATATTGGTTTTACTCTTACTGTGACCAGCTGGCTCGACAGAGACGAATCTGAACAGAATTTCCCTAGGAGTATTTAACGGGGATTGCAGAATTCTTATTTAGCTTACAAAGAACAGAGAAAAGATAAAAATATTTTTAAAATGTATAGTATTTAGATTAGTTCCTATACCTATTAAGGAAAAAAAACCAAAACAGTGGAGGTGTGCCAGGAGGTTAATGTTACAACTAGAAGATACTTCTTAAAATATCTGAGTGCATGTGTATTTTTCAGCAAGTCCTGGTAGGGGTAGCTTTGTCAGGGCAGCTCTGCCAGCAGGTTTGATGGAAAGCAATGCTGAAATCTAGGTGGGTTTGGGAAGTTAAATGTCCCTGAATCAAGCCTGGAGAAATCAGTGTGAAATAGCTCCCATATAATAGCATAAGATTGTCTCATATAAATTTTGCATTTGAATGTATCTGAACAAGACAAGATTTTGTTGGGTTTTTTTTTTTTTTAATCCTTAAATAATCCCAAGGAACAGTGTAAGCGGTTTTGATAAAATTGATAAAGGGTCCTTTATGGTTGAGAGAGACTGTAATTTCCTGATTGTTCTTCGTGCCTCCCCTTGTGTTTTTCGCTTTTCATACAGTTGGGCTGTTCAAGATGTATTGTATCCCCAAAGACTGCTTCCAGTAGCGTGGATCAAAGTGGTACCTACCAACACCCTAACTACCCAGAGTCATTTCTGCAAAATTAAACATGCTCTGTTTGCTTGCACGCTGATTGGGGCACTCTGGTTGCTGATAGCAATCAGTATGAACTTCCCTACTGCTGATGTAATGATGATGAATGCTGTGACACTGCTATTTCAGACAGCTCTTCTCAGCGGATGCAAACCACTTGTTAATGAATTGGATACAACTACAGCAGCAGTGAATAAAACGGGGAAAGGATTTAAAAAAAAAAAAAAAAAAACCGACAAAAAACCTACGAAACAAAACAAACCCAACCCGTTAAAAGATACCCCATTAAAAAAAAAAAAAAAAAGAAAGAAAAAAGTAGCAGACAAAGCAGAAAAAGCTTTAAGTTTGCAAGAAGCACAAGAAACATAAACCAGTCTAACAAGGAGATTGGGAATTTTTGATTCTGACTCCCGCCCCAGTGCAAGTGGTCTTGTTGAAGTCAGTTTGTCTGTTCTCATCAGTAAAGATTTGCGTGATCTGATCTTTAACTCGGTCAGTACATGTGCAGTGATTTTTGAAGCAATTCCAAGAGGAAAAGGAGTGCAAGAGTTGAAGATTTGATGAGAAATCCCAGTGTCTCTTCAGAAGAGGGTCCTGCTTCCTGCTCTCCCAGGCAGAGGGCTGCTCCTCTGCTTTTAGTTAGGTAGCACTGTGAGTAAATGAAAAAAAAAAAAGACTTTTGTGGTTTTTTTCCCTCTCCCATACAATAATATGATTATTTTTAATACTGTGGGATGCAGTTTTAAGACCAGCATACATAGGGACCGGAAATGACATCATTTCAATTTACTGGAAAGAATTTTTTTGTTTTACATGCATTTCCAACGTGTTGCCATTTGTTGATGCTCCATTTAAAAGAGACAGTTTTACTGATTTTTAACTAATTCATTCCAGTAGCTTGTTCCTCAAATTCCTCCCATTTAGCATGCGATTGCTGAAACTTTACATTTATGTCATCAAAAAGAAGAGACACACCTGCAGGCAGGTTGCTGTTTTGAGAGGGATTAGGTTTAAAATAGGGATCTGGAATTAATTGTGCAGTGGGTTGAGGCTTTAGGGAAATTACAAAGGGTTCAAGCATGGTTGAGTGGGAAAAAGCCATGAATGTTTGCTTTCAGGAAGGAATGTTTATCCCTCTATTTACCTATGAGAGTTCAGGCTTTCGCCCATATACTGTTATAGCGTTTTCTTACCATTCATATGCACATGGAGATGCTGGATGGAGGGTAGAAAGTAGCTTTCTGGGTTTTTTGAAAGCAGAGCTCCTTGCTGCAGAATAGATCTATATTGTCTCAGGCCTGGGGGCAGGAACAGAGAAGTCACTGACCCACAAGCCGGGGGGAGCCGGGTACACCCTCCTCTCAACCACTTTGTATTTTAATGTGAAGACCAACCTCAGGCCGGGTGATTTTCGGAATGCTTTCTGGTAGGGATTAGCAGCCAGCGGAAAGAAATCTTCACATCATCCTGGATCTTTATTTTTTTTTTTTTATTGTTGTTTCGATAGACTGCAGTTCTCATATTTCAGTGTCATTTCTGAGAGAAATTAAAAATCACAGCCCAAATTAAGGAGAGTGACTCTAGACGACATGTGTGTCGGGTTTGCGTTTTCAGCTTGATCTGAAAGCTTCAGTTGGTCTTCATAGGGAAAAATGGGAAAAAAAAAAAAAAAAAGACTTCTTGGGGCTCCAGATTGATTTCCAGTTGGCTGCTTATTCCCTATCGGGCACGCTTGGCCGAACATCCCAAAACACATACCTCTCTAGGTAGCGTGAAACAGGAAAGCGATGGGAAATGTGGGATTATTATCTCCTACTCTTCCCTCCATTCCAAAACCAAAAAGCAACCCCAAACCACCCGAAGAATCTCATCGTCGGGCCGTTGGGGAAAGAAGCAAGTAGCCAGGAGGCTGGACGGGTGCCAGTTTGAGGGGCCACGTGTTGCTCTGGAATGGCAGATGATGCAAAGATGCTTTTTTAAGAGGTTAAAGCTGCATTAACTCCTTACAGTGCCCTACGCCTCCTGCCTTTTCTGGGCAGCGAGCGGGGTCAGATGGCACTTGGAAGGGCTGTCCTGCCACGGTGGAGAGGGGAAGCAGGTGGAGATGAGCGTGGCAGGAGGTGGTGGAACCACTGCTGATACCTGTCGTGGCTTTTGTGACCTTTGCCCACGTGTTCCGTGCCACTCGGAAAGTGTGCCTCCTGAAATGGGGGGTAAAGTGTGTGGCTTCTTCCTTTCCAGTTGAGTAGGGAGCATGATTGTTCCCTTTCACGTCTTTTAGCCGAAAGGAACGGGCTTGTGAACCAAGGACAGAAGAAAACGGGGGGCAAATCCCACAGCTTCACCCGTCAAGCTGACACAGTCAGACTCTTTGATGGAAATTAAGATGCTGCCTGGATAGCAGACTTGGCCCTTAAAAGCCAAAACCAGAAGAAAAATAACCACAGCTAAAATGTATAGCTTTTTAAAGCAGATTTTGGTATTTATGTGGCCAGAGAAAACAAGCGTGTTCTGGTCAGTGTGGGGTGAAGAGCTTGGCAGCATCCCCCCCATTTCTGCCAATTTCACTGAATTTCACTGAGTTTTTAGAGTTGGAAGGGACTGTAGACATCATCCAGTCCAACTCCCCTGCTGAAGCAGGATTGCCCAGAGCTAGAGCATGTCTCTCAGGACGGCATCCAGGTGGGTCTTGAAGATCTCCAGAGAAGGGGACTCCAGAACCTTCCTGGGCAGCCTCTTCCAGGGCTCGGTCACCCTCACTGTGAAGCAGTTTTTTCTCATATTTGAGNNCATATTTGAGTGGAACTTCCCATGTTCCAACTTAGGCCCGTTGCCCCTTGTCCTCTCACTGGCAATCACTGAAAAGAGTCTGGATTCCTCTTCCTTCAACCCACCCTTTAGATACTTACAGGTGTTAATAAAGGGGACTGAAAAGCCTGATCTACACGATAACTGACCAAAGCCGTGGATGCACTTGCATGAGGTGTGTGAGGGTAAAGGGGCAGAAAACGTAAGAGAAATTTGGAAAGGTGCCCTTCCAAAGCTCATAGGAGACCTGTCCACAAGGAGATTCATGCGTTGCCGGGTAGAAGTGACGGCTGTTGCAGGTGGAGCATTGTTAGATGCTTTCTGTTTGGAGACACTTGATGTTCCCCTTCTTGTTCTGGCAGGAAGATTATTTCACAGATCTTAGCAATATTTGTAGTGCTTTCATAGGTAGATCTTGAAGATACTCTTGGAAGCCCTCTGCCACGGCAGGTTGGAGCTTTATTATCCTGGTTTTTAGCAAGAAAGGATCTCAAGGGAAGAAAAATGCCTTGCTGAAGGGTGGACCTGTAGGTCGGTGGCAGAGAGTCCCTGATATCTAGTCCAATTCCTTGGCTGTGCTGCCTGGCTAAATAATGATTCATTTAGCGATTGGGCTCTTCTTTGATCCCTACTGTATAACAATGAGGCTTTGGAGTGTTTTATTGTGCTATTAAAAAGAACTCCTACTAGGGAGGTGGGAAGGGGAAGGTTTACTAGACAGCTGTGTTTGTGATGAATTGGCTTTGTAGCCTTTTTTTGGGGGGTGGTTTTTTTTTTTTTTGGGTTGGTTGTGTTTGGTGTTGTGTCGTTTATTTTTTCCGGACTGTCAGAATCGGGGAAACAGGTTGCTCGTGTAATTACACTTCATTAGAGTTTACTTTGTGGCTTGTTTTGAAGCCTTTGGTTTTTTTTTTTTTTAATTCCTTTAAATGTTGTTCTAGAACAGTGCGACTTCCTTCCCTTTCAGCCCCCTTCAGCTAACGACCACAGCGCCGCTCGGAGCTGAAAACACTCTCTTTATTATTATTATTATTATTGTTGTTGTTGCATAAGATCGTGTTCAAACGACCGAAATACACAGGTACTTCAGTTCCAAGCGTGGTGTGTGCTGAATATTGATGGTTTGTGTAAAGCTTGCTTGGGCAGGCTGGTGTGCATCAAACTGAGCTGCAGGGCAGCGCCTGGAAATGCTCGTGTTCTTCACAGCCCGGGATCCCTGCAGTCTCAGGGCTTGGGATGGATGCACTGCTGCACAAGCAGTGTTACCCTTTCCAAAGCTTGTGGCCTTCTGGGTTTATTTCAGGAATGTCAGAGCTCTGAGAATAAGGAGAAGTGATAACACGGAGTATAAAATAAATGTATCGCCGGAGGTGACGCTGAGAACAGCCAGGAAAGGCAGAATAACCAGGCAGAGTTCCCCATTTCCAACATTTTCATGCAAAAGAAAGTGATCTCATTATCTGCCACTAGCAAAAATATTTGCCTTTCCCTGTGGTTTTCAGGGTGTTGCTCCAGTGCACTTTTGTTTGAGTTAGATTTCTGAACAAACAAAGTGAGAGGTGTTTACATGAGTAGGAAAAGGTGTAGAGATAGACAGGATATTTCTTGCTACAGTCTGTTCGGAGAGCGTGGATGTTGAAATTTAAATATTTGGCTTCTACAGTCAACATGAAGGTTTGTCTTAATTTCTTCTGTTCCAAAGTGCTCTGGATATAGGAGAAGATCACTGGCTTTTTTCCCCTGGATCCACTAAAACCCTACAGGCTTCCAAAAATTGACCTATCCCTCAAGCAGTGTAGTGATTTTGATGCTGATTCTCCTCAAAGGCAAACATACTTCTTTCTGCTGTTAGTGTTTCCTTAAATTCCTCAGGAATTTGTGCATGTGAACATGATTTGATGGGCATCCAGGCCATTTGGTGGGCTGCTAATTCACATGTCCTGCAAGCTCTTCTTCAGGTGAAAGGTGTGAGCGGTTTTGGGCTAAGCTTTTGCATAGTAATTTGAAGTTTATGGCTCTCTTGTTTCGTTCAGGTATTAGTACGAGGAGATCTGAAGTAATGAGAAGTCATCATGGAGGCGCAGTCCCATAGCTCTACCACGACAGAGAAGAAAAAAGTGGAGAATTCCATCGTGAAATGCTCCAGTCGAACAGATGTCAGTGAGAAAGCTGTTGCCTCCAGCACAACTTCCAACGGTGAGTAACAGCAGGGATTTACTAGCAGCCAAACCTACAGTAATTTTATGTTCACTGCATTCCTTGTGAATTGAGCATTTGCACCTGGATCAGTGTTTGTTCTAAGGAAAGGCTAAAGAAAACGAACAAGGGGGGGGTTAAGGGGGTGGTGGTGGAAAGTGGTAGGATACAATAAGGCCTGTTTTGGCATTAGGCGTAGTCTTTTTCTTCCAGATGTTCTAATTTGAGATGTAAATGTGCTAAGTTATTTATTATAGGAAGTTCCTGTTTTTGGCGTTTTGGAAATTGTCTTGATTAGCCTGGCAGGGCTTGCTAGTGCTTTGCATTTGGCCATTGAAATCTCTTACACTAGTTAGATAATTAGTTATTACAAAAGAGACAGAAGTAGCTCTGTCAAAATTAATGGCAAAGGTTTTTTTTTTTTTTTTCCTTCCCTTCTCTTCTTTTACAGATAAACTTGCCTCTCACAAAGGGCTGCCCCCACCTCCCCAAAGTTCTTTAATGGCCAGGGACAAAACATCAAGCTAAGAATGTATCCTCCCGTCAATTCATTTCCAAGCTGTGAATGTGCAGCTTGTGGATTTGCAAAACTGGGGTAGTTTGCTTAATTCTGCCCAGAGATTTCCTCACTTGACAATTTTACATGTTCTCAGCCTCACTGGAGAGCGGGTAATCCCAGCCCTGGGATGTTCAGTGCAAGAAAACTGAGTGTGTTGGTCCCTACTAATGCAAAACTCTCTTTGCTTTAGGAAGAAAAATTGCTTGAAAAGGTATGGGCAGATTTTAGACTTTTAGTGGATTTTGGATAGCTGCAGATGAATTGTTGATGAATTATTGTTGTGTGGTTTGGTTTTTTTTTTTTTTTTTTTTGCAAATCAGTCTAAGAATGGTTTCTGCTTATTTTGGAGTCCTGGTGTATTTCTGGGAAAACATTTTCTGTTCATCCTTTCTGCTTCCATCATGCTTGCTTACCTGGGCTTGTGGGCCAGGTCAGGTTCTCACTTTGATATCTTGAGGAAAGGTTTCTGCAGCATGTATCTCCCACTGAACTAAAGCAGAAAATACATGAATCCTACAGCCACACGAGAGGGGAATCTCTGTGGGTCAGTAAAAATTAGATGGCACATGTCCCAGTATCCTTCTGTGTGACTGGGCTGCAGATTCAAAGCAAACTCAGCACCTGCTGACCTGCTAGTTGGAGTGGATCCCCACGAGAGCCTAGAAACTCTTGAGTGGCTACGGAAAAAGTTGCATCAGTTTTCTAAGGCATATGAAATGAGATCCTCAGCTGGTGTAAGTCAGCACAGATCCGTTGCTGTCAATAGAATTACAGTGGTTTGCATTAGCTGAAGAGCTCCCCATTGTATTTTCCCCCCCCCGCCGATAATAGGATTTTCCACGTTGGCCCAACTTTTCAAACAGATGCACACTTAAACACATACACGTATTGTTTGATGTGTCAGGGGTTTGTGCTCAATCTCAATATTGGCACATCTCTCTGACTGTTTGGGCTGGCTTTAACGTTATCCTTAAACGTTTAGATTGAGAGGGCTAAAAATAAAGCCTTCAAGATGGTTTTGTCTGATTCTGACACTGATTTACCCTGTGATCGAATGTTTTTTTTTCTCTTTAACGGTAATATTAGTTCTTAACTACCTGCTTCATCTAGGTGATGTGTGCTGGGTGTCAGGGGCATCAAAGTCCCAAGACCTGGAATGATTATAAGTCTAATGAATGACTAGGAATTTCTGTCACTAGAATTGTCTCCTCTTAATGGAACGAGATGCTAATGTAGTACACATCCTGGGGCCTGAGGCCTCCTTTTGTTAAGGTAATGACAGTTACCTTTGTTTTTAGTGGGTAAGGGTTGGTCTTGTTAGTCTTTGTGTTTAGGGAAGTCACCCAGGTCTCCGAGGTTTGGGTTTCTAATCTTACCTTTATGTGTAACCAAGCAAAGGGCTTTCCAGAGATACAGGGTTAGCCTTCAAAGGGGTAAAAAATTCCATTCCTTTCTGGATATGAAAATTTTCCTTTGAGTGTAGAGACTCCATGGAGCACGTACCAAAACAAATATTGATAAATACTAAAACTTCAGGAACTTAAACATGAGTTTTACTCTAGCAGTTTTTTATAGTTTTGCTTCTTGCAGATGCGATTGTCAGGGTAATGAATTTTGGTGACAAGGACCAATTTGCATGAAAGCTGGATCTTGCATCACATTTGCATCTTTTGTTCTTTAATGCTGGAATGAGTGTTATTACAGGAACATCATCAGTTGATATAAGACACCCCTCCTCCAAAAAAATGCGGCTTTTGTTGATTCAGTGCCTTTTTTTTTTTTGCAGAGGGCTGTGGTAATGTTAAATGGTAGTGATTTGCATTTGAATGCTGTGTTAAACAAGGTAAGGTACCCTTAAAAATAACAGAAGGAAAGAATGATCCCGTGCTGGTTTCTTCAGAAGCCTCTGCTGTCATTGCAGAGCAACATCTGCCTATCATACCCGTGCCACCTCATGAGCACGTCTGATATCAGTGCTTCTCTCCTTAATTAGCCAACTTTGCAAGGTAACATGTACTTGAGTGAGGGCTCTCTGAGGTGGGATGTAGAAACCAGTATTTTCTCAGTGGCTCTGCTGTCTTCTGAAGGAGTCAGTCAGCACTTGGATCTTAAATAGATGGAAAACTGTTAGTTGATGCTTTTATGCAGAGCTCACCATCATGAAGATGCAAAGAAAATGCCATTATTTCAACAGCTCCAAAGGGCTAGTAACATACCCAGGAGAAGAGGAGAAGAATCTACTTTAACACGAATATTAAAACTTTAAAATCCTTACGAGGTGCAAACTGTTTATTGAAGGGCTGCTGTAAACCAAGATGCCAGGGAAAGGGTGCGGGAAAGGTGATGGGGAAGGGCAGGTGGTGTCTCAGCCCCATCTCCCTAAGGCAAGTGAAGAGACCCAGGCTTGTGGGTGCCCCTTGGAAGGTTCCCAGTCCACTGTAGACTCCAACACTAATGACATGGGCTGTCGTTAGCCACTTCTGCCTTGTTCACTGAATGTCACTGAATTTTTTTAGAGTTGGAAGGGACCGTAGAGATCATCCAGTCCAACTCCCCTGCTGAAGCAGGATTGCCCAGAGCTAGAGCACGTTGCTCAGGATGGCATCCAGGCGGGTCTTGAAAATCTCCAAAGAAGGGGACTCCAAGACCTCCCTGGGCAGCCTCTTCCAGGGCTCTGCCACCCTCATTGTGGAGCAGTTTTTTCTCATATTTGAGTGGAACCTCCTATGTTCCAACTTGTGTCCATTGCCCCTCATTCTCTCACTAGCAACCACTGAAAAGAGCTTGGTTCCCTCCTCCTTCAGCCCACCCTTTAGATACTTGTCAGCATTAATAAGGTCTCCCCTCAGCCTTCTCTTCTCCAGGCTAAAGAGTCCCAGCTCTCTCAGCCTTTCCTCATAAGGGAGATGCTCCAATCCTTGAATCATCCTTGTTGCCCTTCGCTGGACTGTGTCCAGCAGC
>BJBW01019921.1:0-18451 GCA_004320125.1 Scolopax mira
AGAGTCTGTTCACAAAGGCCTGCAGTGACAGGACAAGGGTAATGGGTTTAAAGTGAAGAAAAGCAGATTACAAATAAGTTCTTTCCAATGAGGGTGGTGAAGCACTGGAACAGGTTGCCCAGGGAGGTGGTTGAGGCCCCTTCCCTGGAGACATTCAAGGGGAGGCTCGATGAGGCTCTGGGCAACCTGGTCTAGTTGGGGGTGTCCCTGTTGACTGTGGGGGGGTCGGACTAGATGACCTTTGAAGGTCCCTTCCGGCCCAGATGATTCTATCATTCCATGCTCACTGTTCACATCATTGGCCTTTGCTGAGCCAGGATTCATTCCTCAGACATTTTATTTGGAAAGGAAGACAGTTGTTCCCTGAGGGAGCAGAGGAAGGGCTGCTCGTACCAAGGGGGCTCAGGGCCAAAGGAGTAGTCCATTTCAAAGCCCACCAGAAGCCGTATTTCAGACGCGTGCCCCACACACTGCCACAGCAGCCCAGATCGAGGAGACGAAGCAAACGTGGCAAGGAACCAGGAGAGTGAATCCACTGACCCAGCACTCTCCTTGAGCCTAGCAGGAAGGAGTTGTGTAGAAAAACATGGGTCTTATGTCTGTGAATGCATGTCTGTGTGTATGGACTATATACATAAGTATTCATATAGATATCCACTGTGCTTAGATACACAGTGGATCTTACCAAACTGCAGGAATTTTGCCTCAGTTTTGCAGGTCTGCAGTTGCCAGGTTTGTATTCTTCCCAGCTGGGAACTGCGAGGAGCAGAACAAAGCCTGTAATTTTGCTGTTGCCACGTTTGCTTGTGGGCTTCAAATACCCATTTGTTAGGGAGGTAATCGTGTCTGTAAAATGGAGCTGGAGTCCAGTGATGGGCACGTTTCAGACTCTAGCCATGTGCAAGTAATTCTCATGGACATCCGGTCAAGACACCAGGATTTGGGGACTCTGTGGTGCCAAGAAGAGGTGGCTTTCATTGTGTGTCACTCCCTGTTCAATGCAGCCTACTCCTATTTTCAAGGAACGGCTTCTCTTTGCATTTTCTATTTGTTGTCTCTTGTTGCAGAACTGGAATTGGTTGCCCTGTGACTAATCTCCCTCGCTCTGGTCCAGTCTGCATTAAGCAATTGTGGAGTCCAGCTTCCAGCTCCTGTTCCAGGCAAAGCCAAAAGTCCTAAACCACCTACTGAGTTCAGAAGGGGTTGCTATGCTCATTAGCTTGAGTGCTGGGCACAGCAGGCTGCAGACAGGAATGGTTTTATCTGTAATGGTTTTTTTAACAGCAGTCCTCCATGCAAAGACTAAACTGTGATTTGCAGCACCTCTTGAGCGACTCAAAGCCGGAGTTAATCCAGAGGACCAAAGCCACAAAGTTTGATTCAGAGCTGACTTTGCATTTTTCTCAAATCCCAGAGGTGTAGAAAAATATTTCTAGCTGAGACTGTGATTTCACCCCAGCAAACAATTTAGCTTCAAGCTTAAGCCTAGACTTCCCTGAAGTGCAGGTTCCTGACCTCTTTAGGCCTTTTCCACATTAACTGCTTTAGCAGTTTAAAAAATAATTTATTGTTCATTCATTTCACCTCCTGAGGAATGCAGTGAATACACAAAAATGGGTCGCAAACCCCACAGAATTGTAACAGACATAAAAGAAGACTAAAGGCTGTATCACAGGGAACAGGTTGGGAAGGGTTTTGAGGGACCTTGTGGCCCTCCCAAGGCAGTGTCAAGCCCTGGCAGGTGTATCCCACCTTTTCTTGGCCATCCTCCTCTCCGAAGGATTGTCAGTTTTGTACACCTGCCCTGGAGGAAGTGAGAGCTGAGACGAAGCAGGGTGATGTGCTGTTTGGCAGCTCAGTGTGGGCAAGGAGTGCCCATCACCCGACTCGGATCCAGAAGCCAGGTTGATGCAGACAGTCCCCGTATGAATATGACAGCCTGTGCTCCAGGAGGGTCTCACAGCAAGTTTGGGCTTACTCAGAGCTGGCACAGGCTGCTGCAGAAGCCCTTCCAGTCCTGCCTGACATTTCCAGTAGGACTGGCAGGGGCTCACAGGGAGCTGAGCTAACAGAATGTGCTCAGAAGGTGGAGTTCTTCGCCTCTGAAAGTGCGGGTTGATGTTGCTGCATCCTCACAGCAGCCCCAAGGCTCCAGCCTCTGGTCAGGACCTCACGGTCGCAATGGGAACATTTCTGTAAAGATCTGATGAGGATGCTCAGAAGAGATGTAACGTTTTTGCACAAGGATGGACTGTGCAGTGAGCACAGCTGACCATTCCCTGGGTGACCTCTGTTTTGATAAGTTACTTATTCTTCATGGTCTTTATTCTAACCTTCTCATCAGTCTCCAGCAGTTATGACACTGTCCTACAGGATCATTCCTGTGGTTTTTGCTGCTTGCTTTGTCTCTAACTCTGACATGGCTGGTCAATATTTCAAAGTTCTTGGCGAAGACTAGATTATGGTCCTAAGCAAAATTAATCATCCCAGTCTTCTGATGCCAGAGACTCTTCCAGTGCTGCTGTTGCATCTCGTGTCTAATGTGCCTCCCCGTGGCCCAGCCTGGGTCTCCTTTTTTTCCCTCTCACTGCTCTCTCTTGATGGGTACGGCTTCTTTTGGCCTGTAACCCCAGGCCTGTGCTCACCAGCTTTTTATATGCCAGCCTTGCCCTGTGTGGTGTGAGCTGCTTCTTGCTGAAGGCACCGGGGAGGCCCAAATCCTGCCTGGGTGCTCCTGCCCCTGGAGCCTTGCTCAGCCCTGGCTGGAAGGATGTGTGACTGCCAGGGATGGCCTTCGGGAGCGTCACAGCTGGGAAAGGGAGCCAAGGTGTGAGCCAAGGGATGAATTAGCTCCATCCTCTTCACTCAGGATTCTGCCCTAGTGGGATACAGGAGAGGTATAAAAAAAAAAACCAAACAAAACACCCAGCTAATTATCATTAAATGAAAGAGCTTCCTACTCTCCCCAGACTGCCCAGTCAGCCTTGCTGGGGCTGAGTCTGGGAAGTGGCTCAGGATGAGTGATGGGAAACAAAGCAGAAGGTTCCCAGATGGTTTGGGGGGTGTCACTCTGGGCCAGGGGGGGAAGACCCCCTTCATAGAGAGCCAGTCGTGTGCCACCAGCCCTTGTGCTCAGGGATGGATGCGCTGAGAATCAGAGCAAAGGAGTTTGTCTTTGATGCACCACTAACACATTTATTGTCCAGTGTAGTGATTTTTTCCTTATTTAGCAAAAAGGCAAGGCTGTTGTGGAGAAGGGACTGGTACGACATTGCCAGTGGCGGTGACAGCTTTTTCTGTAGAGACCAAAGGACATGCAAGGACAAATAGCTGAGAGACCTCTGGGACATGCTGTTTGCAGGGCTCTTGTACCAGCAGAACTTATTTATTTGATTGGGAATCCCATTAGCCACAAAGACATTTCTATCTCAGTAACCAAATTTGTGTTGATTTTGCGAGTCAATAAAAAAATATCAGATCCTATAGTTAAACAGATTTAAAGACTTACTTACATTAGATATTCCTTGTGATTGATATCTGGGATAATTTGCAGTAGTGAAAACAGTAAAAGTTCCCATCCCCTTTGGTGTTGGCCCCGATAAGGAGCAGCAAGTTCTTATGGAGTTGCTTAAGACAGAAATCTTTGCTCTCGGGTGCTACATTTCCAGACCCCTGTGGCCACTTATGGACGATTGTCACATCAGTTACTGAACTGTGCAAATTCATAAGCCAAGCCATATAAGTTAATTTAGAAAGACTGTACACACCTTAGAATCTAAGACGGTGAATTAAATAACATGCTCTCCATGAATGAAACAATCTAAAATTAGCCAAGGAATAACAAAACATAACCCACAGACTCAAATTTGAAGGGATTATGGTTTAGGCTTCTTCTACTAACCCAACCTAGTGTTTCAATAATGAAGGTATCAACAGATGCTTTTACTCTTTTTTTTTTTTTTTTCCTGTTCTCCTGACAGATAGTTGTTCTTGGTAATGAGCAGCACCCTGCTTCAGGAAAGCCCTCCCTTCCCAGGAAGCTCTTAAGCATATGCATAATTTTTGGCATGGACAGAATCCCCCACTGAAGCTGAGCGTGTGCTTACAGCTGAGGATGTGCTTAAGAGCCTCCCTAAATGAGGGCCTTGATGTACAATTTAGAGGCAAGAATATGTGCTGCTCAGTAGTCAAACCAATCCAATTTACATAAATATTTATTTGTTTTCCATTATATATCATTTTTATGCAGGTGCTTGTGGGATGGATAGACGTCAGAACACATACATAATGGAAAAAAGCTTCAAAGGTATGGTATCCAGTGCCTGCAGCCACCCTGGCAAAGAGTTTGAGGAGGGTGTCGTAGAAGAGGTGAGATAGGAGCCCTGAGCCCCCGGGAGCGTGGCCGTGCAGAGACAGAAAGGGACAGAGCAATTACCTACAAAATTCGCCCGCGTGGCTCAGCGGGCAGCACTCTTGACTCCCAGCCAGATGTCTGGGGCCCATGAATTATGGATGCAAGTCCTTGCAAGGCTGAAGGCTCCTGCCTCAGCAAAGCAGCATGAGATAAAAAGGGAGGGCTTTGCTGCAGGGACAGGAGGGGCAGGTGGAGCCTTCTGGCCAAGGGAAGCTCTTTTAGGACCTCTCAGCCATCCTACAAGGGGTTTCTGGTGGCAGTTGCTGGTGATAGACTGGTGCGTTTCCCGGCTAAGTCACAGGTCCACAAAGCCCTTAGCTATCCTGAGTTTAAACAACCCCACTAGAAAACAAGCTGACCCTCCTACGTGGCCTTCACTGAAAGAGATTTATAGCAGAGCTTGAGAAAAGACCTCACTCGCTACATTAACCAGTCACGCTGGCACGAAGCAATTAATGGGCATTGACTCCAGGGCACTTCTAAAAAGGGATTACAGATGAGTCATGAGCACAAGGCCCAGTGATTTTTAGATTTCAGTTGTCCTCCAGGCTTACATTCAAAATATTCCATGTATGGGCTGCAGGACCGTGAGGCACAGTGGTCCCCACAAAGTCCTGACTGACTGGGCTGGGGTTTGGCACACTGAGCTTGTGTGTGTGTCCACAATATGGAGCAAGGAGCCCGTCTCGTTCAGAATAGGCAGATTCCAGGCCAAGGTCCTTGAATTCAAAGCTGCTGTGTCTGTATAAGGACCAGCTGGGAGTGTCCCTCCATCAGCCAAATGCTACACAGCCTCTTTCTGTAATGTCCCAGAGCTGGTATCAGCTGAATAATGGGGAAAATGGTACCTTCACATAGAGCTGGTTTCAATTTGCCCACTGGTCTGCTCTGGCCGAGGTGTTATAGAGCAAGACCTTCAGCTGAACGACCAGGAACACTGAAAGCTAGTCCACAGGAAACTCAATGACCATCTCATGGCCAGACCTAGAGAGCACTAAGCACTTTGTAGCTGCTGTTTACAAAATATATAGTATATATAACCAATAATCCATCAAAAAGTCTTTCTCCATAAAGGTAAATTTAACATATGAAAAGGGTTATGTACGTATATTTGACTCAAATCCACTAGTTCCAGCTACTTCAATGATTCTCTTTTTCAGAAAAAAATATCTTCTTGTAGTATAGCTAGTTGTTCTCTTTACACGGAACTATTCTTTTCAAGATAAGTTTAAAATAAATTACTGTGTTTACAAACTTAAAAAGCAGCTTTGAACACACGCAGTGTGTCTCCCATCCAGAGACACAGTCCCACAGAGAGCGGGGGACCAGCGTGAATGAGAGAAAAATGAGTTCCAATAACAACGAACTGTGAAATGTGTTTTCTGCTGCTGCATATTTTGTGTATTATTTAGGATCTGAGCCATTTTTTTTCCACATGTTTATCTCCTTGTGAATTGGGAAAAAAAAAAAAAGAAAAAAAGAAAAAGTCAGGCCTAGAAGCCACATCAGGAAAGCTGAAATGCTCTTTGTGAGCACTCAGCTGTCACAGGCAGGCACAGCTGGCACAGCTGGCACTGGTAAGGGCAAGGTGCTGGGGGCACAGAACACCCCTGATGTCCCAGGGGTTTTGGGTAGCTAACCAGCAGGTAGTTAGCAGCTGAGATTTCTCAGGAGCATCTGCCTTGAGATGGCTACAGGTTTTCCACAGTCCAGCCTGAAGGTCAGTGTCTGGCTTCGGGCAGCCCCGGGGCTGTGCCAGCAGCGTGGGCACTCTTGGTCCCAGCTGAGCCCATGCCAGGAGGAGCTGGGCGACCTGCCCAATTCTCCATGAGCAGCTCTCCTCGCCCTGACGGGTGTCACGTTGGCCCTAATGAGCCACATTCATCTGAAAGATGGAGAGGAAGCATCTAAGCCGGGTCATTCAGATAAAAGAAACTCCCAGCCCCAAACAATTGGATTTTGTCAGCAAAAAAGACTTGGCAGGCGGGTGCTTGTGTTTATATACTTTTATGCACTTTCAAGATGATGTCTTTTCCCATCAGTATCTGTTAGGTCTGGCTGGAGAAAGCCTGCCCAGCAGCTGAAAACAGTATTTGGTGCTCCCAACCCCAGCCTAGAGCGCTACTGGGATGCACTGCTGGAAGGGAAATGGGGGTCCCGTGGCTGGGATTGGCTCCCGTTGAGGCTGAGTTCAGGCTGTGGTGGACCTGGTCCACCACCTGTTTCTCCAAGTTCTCCTCTGAGGAGAACAGAGCCCCCAGGGCTCTGCAGCCCCTGTTCCCCACTGGCCTGGCTGGAGGCTGTCCCCAGAGCAGGGCAGCCAGGAGAGGGATGTCCTTTTTGCAATCTGTTGCTAGAAATGAGGTGGCAATGATGCCAGTGGTGGCCCAGGGGGCTAGGCATGGCCCGTTTGTGTTTGCCAGGGTCACCCACAGACCAGACCAGCTCACACCAAGATGTCTGGCAGCTCCTTGGGCTGGAGAAGAAGCAGGAACCGTGAGGGCAGCGAAGGGCTGGAGGCCATGAGCCCTGTGGCACGTGGTGACAGTGGCTGAACAGTCACACAGTGTCCAGAGCAGTTTCTTTCCTGTGCAGGGCAGTCAGTGATACCATTTCTAAGCTTTTCCTTGCAGCTAAGTCCTTTTCTGTTACTTCTGTTTTAGGGGGTTTAATTGAATGAATGGTGACGTACTGGTGGAATGATGCAGGCACTAATATTTGAAGGCAAAAATCACTACCCTTTGCACGACGGCCAGCAAAATCCCAGCAGTTAGAAACACTGAGGCACTTACCTCAGGGACAGGGGGCTTGGCTTAGGGGGGTTCATTTCTTTGTTGTACAGGAACGTGTCCCCACAAGCGTGTCACACTCTGAGAAGCAGCAATGGCTGGATTACTGTCCCGGCAGCAGCCAGGGTTAGCCAGGTTAATGAAAGCAGCCAGAAAGGCACACTGTGCTGAACGTCAGCCATAAATGTGATTAAATAGTAGGAGAGCATGTTTTACCTGTGTCCATCATATTTCCTTAGCACTTCAAACGTGGCAGTAAGGCACCAGGCTTGTCATTAGTATGCCAGGGGATATTTAGGGCGAACGAGAGGAACCTGGTCCGTGGGAGGGACAAGTACATTTCCAGTCCCTGGGAACAAAAATAAAACCTCCTTCAAAGGTCTGGTGATTGGTATCCAGGCAACAGGGGCTTCAAAATTAGAGCATATTCCCCATATTTCTCCAGCGTGTCCAGCTGATGGGGTGCTTACAGCAGCAGCGCTGCCGGCCGAGCCCGACCCCGTGGGTACCACGGGGGGACACTGGGGCAGCATCACCAGAGCTCACACGTGGCCTGGAGAGGGGTGTGTGTGTGTGTGAATGGGCTGGGAATCCCTAAATAGGTTTGTTCCGAGTGAAATTAATTCACGCAATGAGATTTGACAATTGATGCCAGGCTTTTTAATTATCCCCAAATTACCTTAATAACGGAGTAACTCAGAGGTTTCCGCATCCTCTACAGTTAAATTCTCTGCGATCTTGAGCGTAACGTGTCTTGGGGGCTGATGGCTCCCTGGTGAACAGCACGGTACCAAACAGGTGCTGCTGTTCCCTAATTTATATTGGAGCCAGAGAGAAGGGTCTAATCCCTTGATGGACACAGAGCTCCCATTTACGTCAGCGGGAACCAGCTCTTGGGCTTCCTGTTTCTCAAGATCTTCTGGGAAAAGGCAACTCCTGGGAGAGGCCAGATGAGTTCAGATTGCCCAAGTGGCTTTTTGCTGTTTTTTTCTGTGATGGGCCTGGGAAGGGAAGGGCTGGTGCTGCGGCTACAGCCTGAGAGACACCGGCCTGGGGGGCACTGCCAGCACCAGCAGCTGTACTGGTGAATTGTAGCTTGGGAAGACAAAAGTAGCTGAGCTGGACTTAATGAAATACACCATGTCCTGGGAATTTTGCCTATGCCAGCTCCAGTGTGCCCACTTCCATAAACAACCTGGCACTGAGCTACTTACCTGGGTGCTCCAGCACCGTGGGAGCAGGATTTCTCACCCTTCCCCTTTTTCAATCTTTTATAATCTACATTTCTATGAACCTAAACGCAGCTCTGGTTTGATTTGTTCCCTCCCAGCCTCAGACAGGGAGTGCTTGGCAGTGGGCTCTCGGGGCGCTGGCACCTGGAGCTCCCTTTTTCCCCCTCACAGGGTCCAAAAGCCACAGGCACCTTTTCATGGTGCCCGCTTTGGGGAGCTCCTGCCTTTCACCCCTGTCAGCATCTGCTCAGCAGCACAGCTTGAGGCAGAAGAGAAGTCTGCAACAGTCTTCCTCTCCTCTTGCCCCAAAATTTAGAGCTGGCTCATCAAAAGCTTCCCAGGCTCTCCTAACAAGCACTGCATACCTGCAGTAGCCACCAGAAGCTGCAACAGGTGGAGCTAAGCTTTTTTTTTTTTGGCTAAGAATGAAATAAAAGCCTCAGGGCTGAGTCTCTGCCCCTCATTTGGGCCGTGTCCCTGGAGGGGTAAGTGCTCCTGCACCAGCACCAGCACCAGCTTAGGCAGCACCAGGAGCTTCCTGCTCCTTGCCCACATGAACCAGTTCACATCTTCCCAGTGACTGAAGAGTGGGGCCCAGTCCATCCAGCACAGGTAATTTTAGCCTGAAGATTTTTCATTTTATTACAGCATTTGTTAGTCTCTTGTCTATTGTCTCCTCACCTTTATGCGCTATCAGATCCTACACTGCATGGAACCTTAATTTAAGTCAGATACACAGCAGAAGCTAATAATATTGGGCTCATTCACATACAAAAGCCTCTGGTCTCCTGGGGTTGCTCCATCGCTCATTAGGAGGACAGGAGGGGACAGCTTTTCACTGACTGGGCTGGGGCTGGCAAAGCTGGAGGCCAAACCCTGCAGTGGGGGAATATTTGTGTTCCTTTGGTTCCTGTCTCCTGTGATGTACCAAACCAGACACGTTTCACTTTGAAGCAAAGGCATTGTCAAGCTCACCCAGGTTGAAGTCAGACCAGGAGTTTCTTAATTTTATTACTAAACAAAGGTTGCACTGGTGCCGGGGCCTCTGCCAGCCCTCACATCCCTGATGGTCCCAGCACGGTCCAGCTGGTTTGCTTTGCAGTAGAGCTTCCCACCGAGCCTGTTTCACCAACAAACCAAGAGCTGAAGCCTCTTGGGTTTTGCTGGTATCACTGAAAATAGAGCTCAGAAAGGCAATAGGTCGCTGAAAGCCACGGGGCAGGACCCGACACCTGCCCTGTGCCACCCCCCAGCTGAGCCAAGAGGAAGGGTTCCAGCGTTGGGGACAGATGGGGACACAGGTGGAGCTGCTGGAGGGAGCGTGGCAGCACAGAGCAGAGCAGAGCAGACCCAACAAGTGAGTTGGCAGGACGGGGCAGACAGGCAGAGGCGAGGGTTGTAACGGAGAAGCGATATCTTGTTGTCTGTCTATTTCTTAACCTGAATTTCTCTTTTTGTCTCCCATACTAGATAGCGGGGGCAGCTGGGATTGCAGCTATTTTGCAAGTCCCGCTATTTCACCAGGAGTATTTCATATATACCAGGATCTGCCTTTGTACTGTAACCCAGCACAAGAAAATGCCTCATCTTTCATTGCATCGCTCTAATTCTAAATTAATGGCACTGCCCAGCAGGATGCACACAGCAGCAATGGCACGTTCTTGAATGTCAATGTTAAGACCTATTTATTCTCTATTTTTTTTTAATTTTATTTATTTTTAAAGCAAGACTGGCTCTGTACCTTGCAGCAGGCTGGCATACCCCAGCCAGGGTGAGCGACAGGGGAGACTGGTGGTTACAGCTCTGACACCAACCTTGTCTCCCCACGTAGCGCCTCCTCCGTCACCATCTCCGGTTCTCTCCAGCCTGGAGGAGAGGAGCAGGAGATTTCGACAGCAATGGGGGGAAAATAACAAAGCAGAGCAAAAGTGAGGCTCAGATGGAGGCTTGTCCCCCCCCTGCGGAAACCCAAGCGTTCCCCACCAGCAGGAGCAGCCTCCTCCCAGTCTTAACGGCAGAGGGACTGTGAAGAAGTGGGTTTCTCCTGGTGCTGGATGGCCCCAGAAGTGGGAGCTCCACCGTTGCAGTTCTTTGCCTGCTGGAAACGTTTTGCTTTCAAACATAAGGCATTTGGTGTTGACCAAAGCCCCCCGGGACACTAGCCCTGTAGCTGGCCCAGCAGGACAGGTACCAGCAGAAGGTCCTGCCTGCAGAGCTGATCTGCCACCGCTGCGTCCAGGGGTCTGCAGTGGGGCAGGATTCAAACGTAGCTCCTTAGGACTTAGGGGGGAGGGAGGGAAAGGATTGCCACCTCCAACGAAATATTGCAGCAAATGACAACTAGAACCTTTTACAGGAAAACCTTCGGTATCGAGCAGGTTTTTCTTTCTTTCCTGGTAGTGAGTTGTGGATGCAATGGCCTGGACACACCCAGAGCACAAGCGTCGGGTGTCTCTGCTGGATGCTTCAAGGATCTTCCTTACCCCCTTGCCATCCCCCCCCCACTTCCTGCAGAGGTTCAGTTGTAATTAACCTAAGCACGCTAACAACTCTAACACACCCACTCCCTTCTTGTTTTGCAGATTATATGAAAGAATCTGTGTGCAGCTCCAGCACTTGTTCCCTGAACAGCAGTGAAAACCCATACGCCACCATTAAAGACCCCCCCATTTTAACATGCAAACACTCCGAGAGCAGCTATGTGGAAATGAAATCACCTGGTCACAGAGAGTCCCCATATTCAGAAATGCCAACTTCATCCACAGCCAATAAAAACATCTACGAAGTTGGTAAGTGGTGGCAGAAGGTTGATTCCGACCCTGGGGGTGTTTTTATTGTAGATGCTGATTTTTTTTTTTTTTTCCTTCTTTTCCCAACACCAGTAGCGTGGGCTTGGCAGGGTGCTGGGAGAAGCTCAGCATTACTGTGTTGATTTGGGGAGCTAAGTCCCCGGTGGTGGTGGAGGTGAGCATGGTAGAGCACCAAACTGCTCCTCCAGCCCTGGTGGAGGAGAGCTGGTGGGTCACTCTGGTTTTGTTTCAAACTACTGCAAGGTCCAGCTGCAAGGTTTTGACAGCGTGGAGGTGTCGAGCATTTGAAGACATCGTTACCTGCAGGGCTTTGGGAACTACCTGTCCTTGGATCCCTTTGGTGGTTTTCTCCCTGGTCTGCCCCCTGCGCTGCCAGTAAAGCTGTGAGGGGAAGAGATGCTTTTGGGAAGCTGATGTTTTGTGCTTGTGACAAAGCACAGGAGCAGAGTACCTCGCTCTGGAAGCACTGCTGCTTACCATAACCTGCTTTTCCTTGCTTCCCCAGAGCCCACTGTCAGCGTGGTCCAAGACGCCCGCGGTCGGAGTGCCAGTTACCTCCAAAATCCATACGACCTGCCTAGGAACAGTCACATTCCTGGTCACTACGACCTCCTCCCCGTAAGGCACAGCCCGACGCACGGGCCCTCTTGGGACAAGCAGTCTTAAAGGGATGAACTTCACTGCTGCCCCGTGCTGCAAACACAGACTCTGAGGAAGCAAAAGAGAAGACAATCCCTTTCTGCGCTGCAGGACGCTGACGGGACTTGAGGCTGTCTTATGCAAGGACCTAACGTAACACATCAGCTTGGGCCAACTGCTGCTGCATGAGGTTATTTATAAAGACATTTTTATATGGGTAACAGGAACTAAGGAGAACCTTCTCCACACGTGACTGGAGTACATCACCCCAGGATGCTCCAGGCAAAAACTCTCCATGGTGTGTGTTCTAACCCTGGCTTTGCAGAAAAACATGCTAAGTAGAAGGACTTATAGATGTACATTCCTACCAACTGCATCAAGAAACCTTTTACTGTTAGGAACAAGGTGACTAGGAATATCCTGGAATATATTTTGCATCTTTGTTATGGAAATGGACATTGTTCTGACAGAAAGCAGGGAAACTTGTCATTTCACTGTCTGGAAACCTCATTTACTGCCATCACCATGTGCAACCTGTGCAGATCACGCTCGGTAACTAGCACCGAATTGTTCATCTTCATATTCAGTGCCAGGGTATTTGAGTTGAGGATTATTAAAACAGACACAACATTCTATGCCATTTTTAAAAATGTAACGCCTTGGCAAGTCTCCACTGATCTTTGCTCATGACTTGAGATTCAACAAAGAATCTCACTCCCATCTTACCACACTTTTAACAAGCTATAAAATACTTGGATTGGCACAGATGGGCTTTGATTTTCCTTATACAGCTTCTATTTTATTAGATAAACCCACCAGATATGTCAGGAGGTGTGACCTGTGACCAATGCACCCTGATTTACCCCCCTGCCCCAGGCCAGGTTTGCAGAGACAAACCCTGGTTTGGTTTCCTTTCCTACAGCTGAGACACGTCGGCTTCTCTAGAGCATCTTTACAAGCTGTATCATCGTGCTCCATGGAACAGCATGTCATTTAGCACACCCTTTAATTTGATGTGCATTACCATGTAGTGCAACTTTATCCATTGATGAGTCTACCTGAGATGTTATTAAATTGAGCTGAAACTGGGTTTTTCTTTTTCAGCAGCTGTTTGTGAAGTAACTGCCAAGGGGTCGGCCCGTGGTAAAGTTTGGGACTAAGCCACCATGATTACTTTTTTTTTTTTTTTGGTAATCCTTATTGATCTAGAAAGTAGAAAACTTGCCGTTAAGCAGTTCCTTGTAGATTTTGAGCATGAACTAGTATTGATTCTAAGTATGTAATTTTATTAGGCAAACGTGGAAGTAGCAAGTTGATTGCCTCTTAAATATATATATAAAAAAAAAAAGAAATTCTGTTGCACATTCACCAGTCTGATGGAAGTAGAAGAGACCAAAACCAGCACCAAGCAGTTTGCTCAAAGCATGATCCTTCCTGTAACCTGCTGGCCAAGGGGGCTGGTAAGAGGAGTCTTCCAGCTGAGTGGCAGCAGCTCGATCCTGGCTCCCAGTCACAGCAGGTGCTGGATCACTCGGAGCAGCCTGGAGGGACTCAGCCTGTGTCCCCCACAGATGGGCTCAACCCTCACCCGGGGGAGGGAAGCCCCTGGCATGGTGGTACCAAGCCCCTGGCAGCCCGTGGGGAGCCCCAGTGCCACCCTGCTGGAGGAGCCAGGCCCCTGCTGGGGTGGAGGGGTGTCTCTGAACCCCTCGGTGCAAACCAAGCATTTTGGGAGGAGACAGCTGAGCCCTGAGACACCCCCAAGGCCTCCAGATGCTCACGTTGCAGGATGATGCCTACGTAGTTCCGTGAATGCTGCATGTCTGCATGGGGGCCACGACCCATCAGCAATAGCAATTTCATTTTCCAGGAAAGCCTTATTTGAGATGCAAGTAGGCAATTATTTTGTAGGGCCAGTACAAATATATTTTACGAATGTGAAAGACTTACCTCAAAAACACCAAGAGAAAGGCAGTTGGATAAGGAGACCTACCTTGATGTCCAGCAGAAGCATTCCCAGCTGCCGGCCTGACCGATGTCGGTGCGAGCGTCGCTGTAGAGTTTGCAATGAGACTCCAGAGAGTGGAGATGTGGTTGGTTTTGGTTTTTTTTTTTTTTTCAAAGCTGAATTTTCAAACCAAATGCAAGGATGTGCATAGAGCTTAACAGAAAAAAAAAAAAAAAGAAAGACAAAAAAAAAAACCCAAACAAAAAAAAAACCAAACAAAGAAAACCAACAAAAATATACCTTCTTGTATATTAGCATTAGCTTCGGAAATAGGCACCAAAATGGCAATACTTTTTTTAAGGCAAGACAGATTTGTAATATATTTGTTCACTGTGCAAAGGTATTCTACCTTGTACAAAATAAATTGAATTTCTCTCAGTGTGTATTTCTCAAACGTCCTCATTTGCACCCTAAAAGCTGCAGTCCGTGTTCAGGTCCGAGTTCTCCAGAGGATGGGGCTGGTCAGAATGAAAAATCCACAGAGGCATCAGGCTTACAAGCCAGAAGTTGCAGAATTTCTCAGAAGACACGTATCTGTAACTTCAAATTGCAACCTGAGTTGATTTTGAGCAAAGTCCAGCTTTAAAACCCAATGCACCTGGCTCTGCACGGATCTTTCTCACATCTCCTCCGTAGCTCCGGTCCCGCAGCAGTTCCACCTGAGTGAGAGACCCCGGCCATGCACAACCACAGCTGGTGAGGCTCCCACACACCCACAAACAGCATCCTGGGGCGAGTGCTTTTCAGTCCGTGTCGTGGTTGTGCCTTTCCTTGGGCTCTGGAGGACAAGGGCCACCACTGTCACCCTGCTGCACCCGGCAGCGATGAGGCAGGACACCTGGCAGGTTCCCCAGCGGTCCCAGGCAGCTCCATCAATAAAGCAGGAGCAGAGATTTGCAGGAGAAACACCTTCAGAACAAATGACTCCCAGGCAAGGCAGCAAACTGCTACACATCGAGGCCTTTGCAATATTTGTGCTTCATATTTCTAAAAATCTTGTTAACTAAAGGCCAGCATGTAATCTCCTTATTGGACGAGCCACACTCAATAAGCTATTTAAGGCTGGAAATTCATCAGGTTTGAACGGATAGAATAAGTAATTCCAGCTTAATAAAAATGCCTTTAAATCATAACAATTCCATGTCTGCTCAAGAGTCAGCAGCTCAGCTCTCATCAAACACAAGAACCACCGCTGCTCACCAACAGCTCCCTAATTGTTAAGATTGGAACTTTCAAATATGTAAATGACAGCAAAAGCTTTAGGCGAGTAAAGCCAATTTTGCAGCCTTATACAGAGTTCCTAGAAACTCAGAAAGCTCATCTTGGAGCCCAAAAGCAGCATCTGTTAATAGTCAGAGAAGAGACACTTCAGTGCAGAGGTAATTCCAGCTACAGAAGGTAATGATTAATTGGCAGCCAAACGGGGACAACGCGGGGCTGGGGCCGTGTTCAGATGGAATAACAGCACTGTCTCTCCCAAAACACTTTGTGAAACACCTTCTTGTTCCAAGAGTGTCTTCCAGCCCCGGGTCCAGCCAGCATCGCTGCCACAGCACCACGGGGCTCAGGCAGGAAAGAGCAGGACAAAAGCCAGAGGACAGGAGGTAAGGGCTTTAATAGGTAAGAAGTGCCATCTCCCTACACCCCATTGGGCTTTGCTTTAGAAGCTGATGGCTCATGGAGGCTTTACCAACTATTGTGTGAAAATGTTATGCTCCAAGTTGCAGCAGTTCAGAAGTACAAAATCAGTTTTTGCAAAGCATTTCTAAGGCCTGTTCTATTATTATTAAAGTTCAGGGAGTGGGGGTGGGAAATGGCAAAGTTTTTACTTTGTTTTCCAGCACATGCAGCCACCTCCTGCTTTAACCCAGGACTCACACCCAGCTCTGGTTGTTGGGAGGTGAGGGAAGAGCCCCGTGCACACAGACACACACACACACACAGAGGTCTGTGCCCTCACAGGGTTACATTTCCTGCAGAAGGAAACATCTTGCATAAAACCACGTGAAATCCAAACCTGAGATGGCAGCTGAGTGGAGCTGCCTGCTGACGTGAAGCACGAAAGGAAGCAAAGTGAAACTCATCCTGCCTTTCCAGCTGATGAATTTAGAACTTGGCTGCCCCGGTAATTTGGTTAATTCCAAAATATGCTCCAGTCTGGGCAGAGAAAGTGTGGTGAGAAGAGCTCCCTACGCCTCAGCCTCTCCTGCAAGGCTAAAAGGCCCTGAATTGTCCTTGTCCCCAGAGCCCCTGGCGCTGCCCCACAGGCTCTGGGGGTGAGTGCTGCCTGCAGGGACACAGCACACACCAACACGGGATCCAAAAAGCTTAAATCATTTGCTGTAGAAGGCAATTTGCTGTCCCACTGGATTTTCTTACTGTTGGCAATGGGGAAAAAAAACCCACCCGTGTTTCTAAAAGCCATTGAGGGGTTTTGAGTAGAGGGTAAAAACTTCCTGAAGCTGCCAAACTGCCACGGCTACAAACTGCCACAGCCCCAAACTGCCACAGCCCCAAGAAGCCATGAGCCTGGTCTGAGCAAAGGCAACAACTGTGTTACACGTCCCTTTCAGTTCCCTTCCCGGGGGGCACTTCCATTCAGCACCTCCTCACAACCTGTTCCAAGAAGTTCACTGGCTTCCAGTAAGTAAAAAAAACCAAAAACCAAAAACCATCAGGTCAAATCCCAGATCTCTCAAAAAGTTCACCCAACACCATACTGAGTCGTCCCCTGTAATTCTTTATTAGAATCATGGATGATTATATTTTAAATCAATCTAAAAAAATAATGAATCAAGGTACAGTACATGCATAAAATACAAAGTAATTTACAAACAGATCAAAATAGCATCTTCAGAACTAATACCAGGAGGAGAAATGGATTTTTTAAAAAAAAAAAACAAAACACAACAAAAACCAACACAACAAAAACCCAAGTGACCGACTACAGCAATGCCTTCCGTGTGCCTTACACATCATGAGCACCGCGAGACAGAAAGGTTGGGTACGGAGGCAGCTGGAAGTGCCTACCCCCCATCTGGATACTCCCAGTGGGTCATATCAGAGTTTGAGAAACGTCCCCCTAGAATCAATTACTTCCCTCTAACTGTATAAATAACTGCAGGCGTTTATACAACAAGCAGTTCTTTGAAATACTGTAGAAACTCAGTGCCTGTAGCCTCCAAACCTCAGCATTGATGGCGCGTTGGGCAGAGCACACGCCGAGTGACAGAAGGCACGGGGTCCTGTATCCCTGAACCAGCCAACTGAGCCCTGGTTCGTACTGAGGGACAGGCCACAGAAGGAAGGCATCCAGGAAGAAAACTACTCCAGATGTTTTTGTTAAAGAACACATTAACAAACCACTGGAATAATTTAAAAATGCCAGATGAAACGGAATTGAAAACTAAGACCGGGTGGCAGAAGTTGTTGATTCATCAACTCAAGCACTTGGATATATATTTATGTGGCAAGTATTAATAAGTGTGATATGCAAGGTGTGGCAACGCCCTTCAGGTCTGTGTAACCATGAAGGATAAAAGGCATCCTCAAATCCTGATACCACCAGCACTGCGGAGGCCAAGCCTCAGGCAGCACAAAAACCTGCTGCAAGTTCCAGTCTTAGAGTGACCCTTCATCAGTTTTCACAGCTCCTGCTTTTGCTTTCTTCACTAGAGGCACCTCAGACAGAGTCCCACCAGCATCCCCCAGCAGCTCGGCCTCGCATCACAACCTTCTCTGCAGCAGGGGCCAAACCACAAAAGCTCATTCACAGGTAGCAGGAACCCCGCTGCTTGTTCACGAGAAATTCTCTTTTCTCCCCCATAATATTCTATTAAAAAAAACCCCTTAACTTGACAATCTGAAGATGTAGCCAAAAACATTTAACTTACATTAAAATTGCACTTCAGAGCAACGGGCGTTTTGTCAAGCTTTAGATGCAATATACAACACCTTAAGACAAGGAAATCCTGCCCAGAGATATTTTCCTAGTTAACCTGACAGTAATTGTTTCGTGAGGAGCAGAATAACATCTTCAAGCACTCACTAAAGGTGTCTGTGCTCTGACTAGCGGGCATCATGTTGGAAAGAGATCAGTTCAAGTTTCAAACAATTTACCAAACCAAAACCGACAAGTCGGCGTTTGGGAAAATACTGCAGCCACATAGAAGCAACAGATTTATAAACACTGAAATCAAAGTGTTTAAGACATGGAGAAATTCAGAAGGAATAAGCAGTAACTAAACACGAGAAAGTAACCACGAGAATTACAAATATATTTAAATCTTGGACCTGGGGAATATACACAGCCTTTCAGGAAAGAATGAACAATTCTATATATTCTGACAGCACTGCATCTTTGGTTTGTTTTCAGTGGTTGGAGGGACGTGAATGGGAACCACGTTGTTGCTTGGAGACATATCGTTTTCACGTCTGTCGGACATTTGCTTCTGGGAAACGATACGATAGATCTCTGGAAGATGAGAAAGAGCTAGTCATTAGCATACACCCGTAACACACCATCAGCAAGCTAAGGCTGGGGGAAACCAGGCATAAAA
>BJBW01019929.1:0-15140 GCA_004320125.1 Scolopax mira
TGTTTCCTTGGTTTTTTCCCAATTCCCCTTCCTGGGTGGGGAGGGGTCATTGGGTGAGAGAATAGTTGTCTAAACAACAATAAATTGTTGTGGGTTTCTCAAACCATAACAGCTTGAATTTCCATGAAAACTGGTATGAAAGAGAAGTTCTCTTGGCCCCACTGAAGGGGGAGAGTGCAGAGAATGCACAACCCTTTTAACTGTAAAATCCACAGAAAAGCACATTCAAAAATAACCAAACTGTGAGAGCACCTCCACAAGAGGTTCACATATTATTAGATACTGAAGACTTCAACTACAAGATGATGTCATTAGTCACCCTGCTGACAGAAATCCATTCTGAAATACACACTATGTATCTTTTAAGGTACAAAGTTCATTAGAAAATAGAGTTCTCTCCTGCACGCAAAAATTAGCTTAGTGGAGATGTTTTAATGACTTTCCTTCCTCTGAGAGAAAATTCTAAATGACAATTTTAGCTCTAAAAATCAGAGGTAACATAACTAGAACAGTGGTTACTTCAGCATGCATAAAATACACAATATATAAGTTTTATCAAAGGTTGTTTTTTTTTTTAAAAAAACCCACAACATTTACAGCATGTGTACTGTTAAATCATTACTCGTAACATCAGAATTAGGGTAGCAAAGCATCAACAAGGCAGGCACAAACAGGACAAGTATCAGTCATTGTTAAGAATCACGAGCTAACAATTATTGCACAAGAGGTTATAAATTGCCTTTTCACTTCTCACTAGAATCTCTTCTCACTAGACACTTTTCCTTTATTTCTGTGATTTCATCAGAAGGATCATGAGCTACCCCCACTGTCTCACCGCCAAAGTGGCTGAAAGGAAACACCTCAGACAGCAAGACAACTGTTGGGTGAAATAGTAATTTGTGAGATTAATAAAACAAGGTAACTTCATGCAATTGTGAAGATGACCCTCTTCGTAAAAGGGACTAAAAAGGAACAAGCAAACTTCTTCACACACAGGGCAATGCAGAAAGTGTTAAAGAGCAGGACTCTGTCCTTTTAACTTTTGGGGTGGCGGTAAGGGATAGGGAAAAAGAACAAGAAGGAAAAAGACAATAAACTGCTTCTTAAAAGCCTATTGGAAAATTTTTATGAATTTATGTATCAGGCTTTGGGACAACAGCAGTAACATCCATTTTTAATAAAGCCTCCCTAACAATATAGGAAGGAATGTGGGAACAGGTTGATGAACCAGCCTGTAATCCTTCCCTAATCTGTAACTAAACCAGAGCAGCATCAGCCACAGCCCTCACAGCAAGAATTTGTGCTTCAGCAGCAATACCAATGCCATTTTTAGGTCCTAGGTTAGTACGCTGTGTATTTTCCATTACACCTTGTTCAGGCAAGGCAAACTGTCCCATTGCAGACCCTCTAGCTTGTCATTCTCCATCACTGTCTTCATGCCAAGAGATTCCCTCCCAGCAGCTGGCCACACGCCCCAGCAACGCTTGTTACACATTGAGTCATTGTTCAGCAACATCAAGAAAAATATGGACAGCTATTACTGTGACAAAAGCCAATAAACATCCACAATCCCATTTATTTGGGGGAGTTACCACTGAATACACAGACCCCATCATCTCAAGTGTCTCATTTTACACATAAGAGCCCAAAATCAAAACTATTTAGAGGAAAAGTCTTCTTTGAAGCCCACAGGCGAGTGAGCCTGTTCTCTCCTTCCCTCAATCCTCCCAAGAGAACTTTAAAGTATTTAATGCTTCAATGTTACTTAGAGAAAGACCTGCTGTTTCTGATAGTTTTGCAGTTTGCAGCTTCAGTGGTTAAAAACTTCTTACACTGGCTTCATCTAAAAAATACACATCTGGGACCAGACACGTTTTAAGTATTAACTATTTCTCATGGTATATGGGATATTAGCATTAGCCCCAGAAGCAGGGAGTGCAGCTGCTTTTCTCCTCTCCTCACACAATGTCCAGGTGTCAATGGTGTATTTTGTGATAGAATATGTGCTTTAGCAGAGTGTTCAGGAGGCAAGGGGTGGAGAGAGAGTAGGAATTTAAGTACTTGAGCCACAAAAAAAAAAAATCTCATAAAATATCTATTTCTTTTCCCCCTGAGAGTTGAAGGGAAGTTTCAGTTCATTTCTCTCTCCCAGCCACAGATAGCTGCTACAAGCTCCTTTCTTCTTTCACATACAAGGATTCTGAGAGTTGTCTATGGCCTAGGGGAAACCACTGGGTACCTTTGTAGGAGTATCTTGTATCACATGGGAATCTATCCAGTTGGCTTAATTTGAGACTACAAAAATAAGGCATAGAGTTGACCTAGGTCCAAATGCACTCTTCTGAAAGCACTTGCAGTCTGACACCCAGTCCTCCAGCTGCAACTGTACTGAAGGCACCGTGCCCCGTCTTAAGATGAGGCGCCTGGAGAAGCTCAGGTCTCCTGTGTACACCCCATATGGCCTCAGCCTTAACTTAGGTCAGTGCCCCCCTTCCACATAAACACAGCTGGGACACAGAAAGGAACTGTTCATCCATTCCTCAAACAGCTGAGACCAAAAGACATTTGCAGGGCACACCTACCACACTGTGAAAGAGCTGGCTGATGGCACCTACTTCCCTCCTACACAATACCTGGAAGATGTATCATCCATTTCCCCTTCCATGATAGCAATACTAAAGGACTTAATGAACAGAAGAGTTGCATTCCAAATTCCCACCCCCACCTGCAGTAATCATTGGAGCTTTTACCAAAGCCTCCAAACTAAGGCTTAGGAGAACATAACCTCACAGCTAAGGAAGGGTGAGGAACACACCTCCTTCAAGACATGCAACTCCATGTCTTCAAGACAGGAGATTCTTCTATTCTCAGGTAAATGAATCCCAAGAGGAAACATTGGAGCCAGCTGGACAGGGTACTCCTCCAGCAGAGTGGTTAGCCACAGGTCTCATGTCCCCCCCATGTGCCTGAAGATGGAGCTACCAGCTGTTGGATGAAGCCTTCTCCATCAGCACACTGTTCTTTTGGGTCCTTGCTCTGAGCCAACACAGCTCACTACCCACACCACTGGCAGCAGCCTAACAGGTTACAGGCTGCACTTTCCATCTTCATAGTAACTCACCCCAGATGTCAAAGTTTACCACCCACTGCCTGACAAGGGTCTGAAACCCATTTAAACAGACAGTCCTTAAGGTTTGAAATGAAGACTCCAAAATGAGTTCTCTGTTTAAACACCAAGCGATCACAGCTACTTGACATCAATAAGGCTTAGAAGTTCTCAGTAGCCTAGAATTCCTAGCTCAAACTTGCTTCAAATCACTCAATCCAGTCCAAGAGTCTGCCATGCATCTGAGGACCAGCAGACCTTTCCTCTCACTTTTTTTTTAAGTTACAGAAAACTCCCTCCATTTCCTGGAACAGTGCCACAAGAGCTTCAAATTAACAAGACCCACACAATACAAGTAACACAAAGATCATATGATGTTTTCCCCCCCTCAACTCACCCCCTATTTGCCCACATTGGAAGTTCCTGGAGCTCAGAGCCTTCAGTTAGGCTGAACTGCCACAGTGGTTTTTTAAATTCATTAAGGTCAATGAAATATATTACACAAGTTACTACAAATTGTGCAAAAATAAAATTAGAAGCCTGGAGGGCAGGAGGGACTGACACTACATCCCCAGCACGTGCAAACACACCACACAAGGGAGAATATAACCTGAAGAACCAGGAACACAGCTGGGCTATAAGCAACCATTCTAGCTAGCTCTTACCACTTCATTTTACCCTATATCCCATGACTTCTTACAGGTGGCTGTGTACTTTCTCTACATCTACTATTATTTCTACATATGCACCAACAACATTAAGCACATACAAAACCACCGATATTAGTAATAATTGCATTGTTCAAAGGACAAGGTACTCTCAGCCTCCATTAGTAACTCAAGGAAATATAGATATTACAATTGAGAGAAAAGTCAGTCCATTTTATTAGTGCAACACTTGCTTTATCTCCAAAAAAATCTTCAAGACAACCACTGATATGAAAGAGAAACAAAACTAGTTCAAATGCACGTAGCCCTGGCAATTTTCCTTAATCAGTAAAGCCTAGAACAAAAACCAGTTTGGAATCAATAAGATCTATATTTTATCCCATGTTTCAGCAGTGCCGCATGGGCCTGCAGCAATGAGATACATCTGCTGGAAACTCCACAATTTGTCCCCCCTTCTACACTGTTCTATTTTAATAGATAAAATTGATTCTGCTCAGTCAACGACCACAGCTGTATTAACTCCATTGAGTACAATGGGTCACCCAAAATGCTGCTCACTGAAAAAATCCAGACAGCATCAGGAAAAGCAATGTTAAAAAGCTGCTTATTGTACAAAAATCTGGAATAAACACCATAATTTTAATCCTTCAAGCACATGTCAGTGAGAGAAAGGAACATGCATTTCAGAAGCAGACATAGGCAATGCTTGGTTTATGCTGCTTTTGTAAAATAAATACTCAGTTCTCCATATATGAAGTGACCAACTGTCATTTGTTCTTTTTAAAAAAGCCTTATTTTATAGAACACTTTATGATTATTTAGCTAAGGAAAAAACCTTCATCTGTTCAGTCTTACTGGATTTTAGACAGTTTTAAGCACTTGGAGCATGCTGACAATGGCATTTAGACAAGCCCTGCTCATGGAGGAATCCACAGAACACAGAGCCACAGCTTATTAAGGTCCATGCTTTACTAAATAATTAATGGAAAAGGTAAGATAGTCCCCCAAAAGTATGAACACAGCTAGGAAAAAAAAAAAAAGTCAGCCATCATCCACACCGACTTACACTCAAATTCTCTGGGTTAACTACTTAAAAAGCTTTTTGTTTCATCTTATCAGGAGAGCTAGACTACAGCAGGACTTTCAGAATTTGAGCCAGGTGAATTGGTAGCTTTAGAAGCCAGCTACTGTACAACTCTCTCCCAAAAAGGCATTGCAAAAAAAAAAAAAAACACCACACCTACTTGTGTGTGACAAAAATGTCCATTTCATTTCAGGTTTCATTTTCTCAGAAAAAAGCTAGGAATCAAAGCAGTTTTAAGTTAACTTACCTAACCAAAAATTACATTAAAATTCAAATTAACTTCAATGAAGTGCTGCAGACATTCATAATAGGATCAAATACTACTTAAAGCATGTTTAATTTTCATTCAAGTCAGGAATGAAGATCAGATTGAATTCACAAAAAAAACAGCCAAACAAGAAAAAACCAAACCCCATAAGTGTTATTTGAGCCTGCATTCTCCTGTTTTCCCTCAGTTCATGAATAAGTGTTTTGTATCTCTCTGTAGCAAACAACTGAAGAACAGATGGTATTAGGTCTTAAGTTACTCCTTCCTTGATGGTTTAAGCAACAAGTATATTCCCATAATATGGCATTTCATTTTACCCATTACTCCCACTGCATATTTAATCACCCCAATTATACAGCCGTTATGCTGCATTAACACAATACAGAAAAATTATTTTCCAGTAAATCACTTACAAAAATCTGATTGTGTACACTAATACCTGATATGAATCAAAAGGCATGTGCATTTGTATGGAAGGTTCTAGAGAAGGAAGAAAGAAATCCCAACAGCTCTGGAAATGCATTTATTGGGAATAATCCTGTGGCTACAATGGGGTTAGAGAAGCTAAGGCCTGTTTAGTTAATTATTTTTTTTTTTAACAAGCCCTGTTGGAATGATGGTACATTTAAAACCCAGGTGTGTAAAACCATTCAAGCCTGAAATTGAACATCTTCCAAAAATTATATTCAAGATGAGTACAATTATAAGTTTACTTTTTTCCTTTCAGGGACTGAGTAAAAGTGGTATCACTACACACCATTTCACTGTATATATTTGGAGCAAGCCAAGTCACTGCTAACAAAGCTGTCACTCCAGGAAGTTTCTGGTACAAATTTATTTCCCACCGATTTAGAACTCAGTCTAAGTTCATCAATCCCTATGGACAACTGTCTGGCAACTAAGATGTTTCCTAAGGCTGAGATGTGATCAGTGAGACCCTGCATCCACAACACAGGAGGCAGGACTTTTAACCCTCTCCTTGCACCAAATGCTCAGTGTCTTTTACATGGGAATGATGATCTGAAAGTCAGAAGACCAGCTGAGAAGCTCATTCATAATGGACAAAATTCCCAATAAGCAAGATGCCTTTGATAAGCATCATGCCAAAAGGAGGTAGGGACCTGATCTCTTTGAAAGACAAAGAGATTTTACACAGGGATATGGGAAGCTGCTTATGGTTTCAGGCTTAGTCTGATCCAGAGCAAGTGACTATCTAATACATAAACCAGGCTCTATTTTGTGGTTTATGTGGAAAATGCACTGAGAAAGATCTACAAGTACTCTCTGGGAAGAGAGGAGGTATGGAGGATGAGGGTGCACACCTTGCTTTTTACTTGCTGAACAAATCACACTTTCACCAACTGATCAAAGCTTTTTTCTAATTTGTTCTGCAGAAGTGAAACAGTGGCAAAAAGGAGCTAAGACTCCTCTCTAACTATAAAGAAAAATCAGATATTGGAAAGTATCTATCAGCTTGCAGTTGATAGGTCTACACCTGGTCCAGATGCCACTGCAGTCCTATATGTTGCAGAAAACATAACTGTAAAACTCACTCATGGCATAAAAGCAGGTTTCTCATCTCAGATCCAGCAGGAAGAAAGTCGGAAGTTGATTCCTCCATTTCAGAGCTAGGTGGATGTAGGTTTTTTCTAGCCAACTTATCAACTCCATGGAGAAAACCAAACTTCCGCCTTCCTCACCCAGCTAGGTTTCAACCACACTGGAATCAACATTGGGATGCACCCATGTTTTCTAATAAGCCAGTATTACTTCAGGGAAATAATGGGTTTCCAGATGTAACTTCAATTTCACATGTACAAACTTAACCAAGAGAAAAACCAGTTCTGCTTCTGCATGACCATTTCAGATATTCTCCAAACATTTGCATAAACCCCTCCTACTTCAGAGCAATGAAGATATCTCTTCCACCACAAGTGCCAAGCGCCATACATCTCACATGACATGCCTTTGGCTGCCCATTTCTTATGCCTTCAGGCTGCCCAAGTATCACACATCAGCACTTACCTTATGTTTTCTGGCCAGTCAGAACACTCAAGCAAATATCCTGCTGCTGGCAGTCACAGAATAGCAGGGTTAGAAGGGACCTCTGGAGATCATCTAGTGTAACCCCTTGCCAGAGGAGGGTCACTCGGAGCAGGTTGGACAGGAACACAACCAGGGAGGTTTATAACATCTCCAGAGACTCCACAGTGATGTTGAGTTTTTAAACCAAACTTGCCCTGATCAGACGGTTGCAGCAAGCTCTTCTCAGCTCTCAAACCCAGACCTACCACACCAGCTGGGCTCCTGAAGCATGGCAGATTTATCTCTACCTCCCACCTCAACCCCTTCATACCTGGTCCTTATAGTAGGGCCACTACCCAGCCAAGAATCCCACCCTCTGCAGCATCTCTGGTCTTCCAGAGCATGCAGCAATCCTGATAACTCCAGTAGCCAACAGTGGAATTGCAATTGCCACTCTTCTCTTAACACACTATTACCAATGCCACTGAGCTTTCTCCAGACATCTGTTACACCCCAGCCACAGAACAAGGCAGCAATCGGACCATGAATGTAAGCACATTGTACACACAAGTCATAGGGCATACCAAGTACAAACATTACTCAGATGACAGCTTGCAACACCAACTCCCCCTCACCCCCCATCAACTGTGGGCAAGAGATGACCAAAGGGACCAGAAATATCCTTTACATCAAGTTCTGCTTTTATTTTAAGTCACTTCCTTGTACTGCAACTGGAACTCACACATTTAACATGAGTTTAACCAGAACGAAAAGAACATACAGCCAACCTTTAGGCAAAATGTGCTCCAAAGCAAAAGAAAGCAGCCTTATTCAATACAAAGGCAGAATGTGAAGCCTGACCCAGCTCTATTTCATTTACTGAATTTGAGAAGCAGTCTATTAATAGTTCACTGCTGTATCCCTATCCTGCTTCTCCATGGCAGGGCAACAGCTACACTAACAAATACCAGTGACACAGGCACATGTGTTCATATTGACACTGCAAAGCAGAGCTAAACCAATTGTTTGGATTTAAACAGAAGTCACTATCTCAAGAATTAACTCGAAACAGACAAAATTAGTCTGTGTTAATTTAATCTGAGCATACAGCATGATCAGATTCAAACTTTCAGACAGTGTCTCTCCTTTGTTCTCCCAAACAGATCTTCTGAACTAGTCTGTTTATTTACATTACAAAGTTTACCTGGCCAATAAAAGCATAGAAACCAGCTATTTCAACATCAAATGAATGCTGTCAACCAACAAAAGCCAAAGTGCCACACCAGTGAAAATCCTGAAGATGTACTTTTTTCAGAAAGGAATCCCTTGGATTCTTGATAGAGGTATAGGACATCCTCCTCCTTCCACATTATTTAACTCCGCATCATTTATTTTTGCCAGAAGTGACTTGCCAGCTAAAGCAAACTTCCTTTAACATTATCCATTTTATGGGCTCACACTTCTAAACATGCAAATGTATCTGCTTGTTGACCCTTGTATTGCCTTGAACACTATCACAGATCTTTAAAAGTGGACATAAGATGGAAAGTAAAGCTTAAAAATTTAAGAAAATGTTAGGCATCACAGACTTCTCTCATACATAAGGTAACATTTAAAAATAAGCTGCATTCTTTCCCTCCCTTCATCCACTTGCCAAATTGAAATTTTGCTTCAAGAAAATATTATCAGCCTTCAAAACAAAAATTAGTGAATGCACATAGGTCATCCTTAATGATTTTAAGTGCCCTTTTTATTCACCTTACATTACCTAATTTATTCCAACAAAGTCTAATCTCATCTTGTACTTCTAGAATATTCATGTCATATTAAAATCAGCCATCTATCAGCCAATCTGGATGAGCTTCATTTAAGGAATAAAAACTGAGATCAAGAAGATACATTATCTGTTCCCATATTAATACTGCATAGGAATCAAATGAAAGAAATGTTCAGAAACATATCCACATTTAGAACTTGATTTTCGTTTAAGATCTGTGCCATCCAAAAAATTTTGAACTCCTGACATCTGAGTGACTTAAGACATACAATGCAATTTTACACTCTTCTACACTCTTTTGATTCTGGCAGTGACAAGAAGCACTAAGAGCTATAAAACTATGAAGTAAAACACTTATCTTGTGAAGATAATTAAGTTTTCCCCAACAGAACTACACTACCAGAAAACTACACTGCCAGCGTGGGGAGTAAGAAATTGCCCCCTTTGAGTGGCTTGTCTGTGGCCATTTTGTGGCCATTGGGAAAATGCGGTCAGAGCTATTCTAATACGCTTGATTTCTAATTTCAGCTATATAGGCAGAGAAGGAGAATGGACCTCTGCCCATCCTTCACTCTGACATGCTCCTCAAATACCTTTAACATCTGATACCTGAGCTCCAGCCCAGCAACCATCAAGGACTCCCAACACATTCTCATGCACAGCACCTGGAGCCCAAGTGTCCTGAAGAAGCCAACATCCATCCAACCACTGGTATGGTATGCAGAGTGAAGAACAAGTCTCAGGCAACTGGTTGAAAAAGCTTGGCTTCCCTGTGGTGTTCAGCAACAGGGTACAGCACAGCAGGACAAGGCAATCTATCCTTTCCATGTTTTCAACAAAGAAAACTGAAATTAAATACAACTGAACAGAAACACTGCATTCAGAGTCCAAGTGAGAACCACAAAATACAATGAGACAGTACCAGGTTTGACTCTTCCACAGTTTCCCCTATGCCTTCCCAAAGGGAAACGGGATGGGGATTTTGAAACCATTCATCTGACTAAAAAGATTATTTGGCCTGCCAGCAGTAGATTGGCAACAGCCTATATTCCTTATTCATGACCTAACATTTTACTTAGGAGCGCAACACTGAAATACTGCTATGCTGAAACCTCACCACACAGCAATTGTATGCCACCAATTAAAATTAATTATAGCTGTTGAAAACCTTAGGATGCAAACCCTTCCAAACTGTGAGGGCAGACTAATCCTGCTCTAATACTTCAGCTTCAGGAAGGAACAATATACTTTATTTCTAGCTGGAATTTGACTACAGCTTTCACATCTTCTCCAACAGTTCTAAAACCCAAATCTAGTTTGGTTAGTACTTGGATCCTACCCTAATCCAAGACATGATTTTGGTTCTGAACACTAAAGCCATCTTTTCAATGAAATAAAGCCACTGAACAACAATGGCTCACAAGGTCTTTGTACAGACAGACAAAAAAAAAAAAGCACACACACACAGGCAACAGTACAACACTGGTGAAAAAAGCGCTGAGCAAGGACAGAGGATTAATGCCTGCACACCAGTAGTGCTGGTGTTCAATTCTCAGGCTCCAAAAGTAACAAGCACAAGAGCATCAATTTTTGTGCAAAAGGGCTCTGGGATGGGTTCTGATGGTGTGAGACTGCAGAGGATTCTCTCCAAGAGAGTATGGCAACAACAGCTTCCACTCACTCTGCTGCTATGTATATCTGAACATAACATTTCTACAGAGGAAGAGACAAATGGGGGCACATCTAACTGGCACAGCTTACATAAAAAACATTCAAAATACTGTGAATAACTTGATTATTTGACAGCACCCTCTGAATGTTTTCCCAGTAAGACTCCCCACCTGAATGAAGAGCATACTGTACCAGCCAAAAAGCCCAAGGAAAACAGACAGCTACTCGAACCTTCTCCTGATTGCCTCCTTCATGCAAACCCACCCTGAGAGCACAGGCTTCCACCCCATGGTGATTCAAGTCTTTTGTCATTCAGTCAGGCATTCTCAATCTAAGACCCAAGTGCTGTCTTTCAAATTCACATGCCATCTCCCCTTACCTGGCCTCTGGCATCCCCTCCAAGTGGATAAGCAGCAGCGTTCAGGGAAAACAGCAGCCCTGCCTACTTCTACACATTCACACCGATTTCTTTACAGCATTTGTAAATACAGTTTCCTTTCTACAATTAGAGGCCTAACAAATTTTCAATTAAATTGAAGATAACTATCAGCAACATCTGATTTAAGCTAAAGCATATATAATGGGAACTAGTGGGAATTAGGGAATTATTACCCACGATTTCTTCACATGCAGTCAGTTCAAGGACTCCTAAAAAAGTGTAACTAGGAATAAGCAAACCGATCACCAGGTAAGCATCACATTGCAATTTTGCCTTCTAAATCTTTTTGTGTGTGAATGACCCAAACCCTGTAATTTCAATGCACTGTGTTCCCCAATACATTTAGCAGTCTTTTGTAGTTAAAGAAACTGTATTACAGAAAATATGTTGAAAATAGATATATTTTGACTCCCCTGCTACAGTGTAGTGAGGAAGTTTGGACACACAATGAATTCCTGCTGGGTGGGCAACCTCTGCAGCAAGCACATTGGCCTGTGCCACCAGGACCCACAGTGGGACATCGGTCTCTTCCTGCAGCCAAACCTTCCCCTGCCAGCACCCCCCAGGGTGGGGGGGAAGAGGGCTTAGACCCCATACCACCAGCCCTTCAGGTCCTCTGCTCCAGGCCGTACCTTGCCCAACTGCTGTGACTCTATGCTTCACCTTTCTGGCTAATAAAAACCAGGAAATCTGAGGAACACAGTTAGGAAGACTGAGAAGTGCTCCCCACTAAGCAGAGCTGCAGCAAATGATGATTATATCCTGTAAGGAAATCATTAGGGAATAAGGATGGGGCTGCACATCCATCCCCACCTACCTCAGGAAGCCAGCAGTGATTTACAAACAGACCAGGCCAACATTTAAAACAAACAATCAGGAGCTCAGGGTTATTACATCACATTACTAACATGCTGTTCTCAAATACTCCCATAGGCCATGAAGCTCAGTAAGACAGTGGGAGTTCAAATTATGACCAAGAGTTAAATCTTCTAGTTCCCACCCAAATTACAGAGTAACTCAGACTAAGTAATAGCTCAAGAAAAAAAAAAAAATCCGCCTTCATTTCTCTTCCTTAGCTAGGTCTCTCTCAAATGGATGCCAACAGAAATGAGGTAAGTAGCAGACATTAAAAACTTCACAAAGGAAAAAAAATTAAGCATATATTACCATCATTTTTGCAGGAGTGAGAATATAAATATCACAAAGAGAAAGGTAACAGCTATGTCCCAAACCAGCAAAAGACAGTATCTAAACCTTTACTCTTTAAATATTACTGGATAGCTTCACTCTAAAGATCTAGAGCTCAAATCAGGTCTTATTTTAAATCTTTCTTTTAATAGGTATTTCAATAGAAAGCTCTTTGACCTAACTGAAGCACCAGTTAAGCGCTAGGGAAAAAAAAGAAAGCAAGGCCTGGGGTGCTTTTGGAGGTCTGATTCACAAGAAACTGGTGAGAGTCACAATTTCAGAGGAAAGGAAAGGGCAAGTGAGGGGGCAGCTGATCCTCAAAAATCTTTATAGAAGCATCAAGCATTTATATTCACAGCAGAAGGAAAGTTCACTCCTGCAAACACACTCCAACTTCATTTATGCTTTGTGCCTTTTTAATAAACCTGCTGCTCCACACCTGCTAAATTGTGCTTTTGAGGCGGCTGGGGCCTCAGAGGAGGAGCAAGGAGCTCCCTCATGCTCTTTGGGGCACGCTCTGCACATTGGGCACAAGCCACTCGTGACCCTTTTATGCAACAGGACAGGTCTTGTGGTACCAAGGCTGGTGTGGGCAGCCTGACAGCAGGGCCGAGAGGGTTAAGCCTGGGAGGAGTGTACATAAGGTGGTAGATCCAGAGCCAATGAGAATATTGTGCTATAGTTAGACACTGGATACTAAGCCAGGGTGACTATAAAGGCTGCTCAAAGCTGTCTGTAGATGACACCGGCATGTTGCCCTTAGCTCCTAGGCTTACAAAGCAGAAAAAACCGCAGGAGGATCAGCTGGGCTTACCTGAAGTTCACACCATGCAACTTCCACCCACGTCTCTGTGTCCAGGCCCTTATAGACCGTTTTGAAGGATCCCCTCCCGAGTTCAATATCAAACTTTAGGAACCTGCCATCCAGCGAGGTAGCAACCGCCTTCATATCAGCCTCCTCTTCAGGCTCCTCTTTCTTAGCCTTGCTCTGATCCTTGGAAGCATCCAATGCCTCTTTCCTCTCCGCACCTTTCTCAGTTTCCTTCTGCTCCTCAGCCCCTGTGACAGTGCCCGGGGCTGGCACTGCCTTCAGCTCCCCAGAAGGCTCAGCCTCCAGGCACCCCTTCTCCAGGGCCCCGTGCCCTGCCTTCACCCTCTCTGCAATTATCCTCCGGGTTTTGGGGAGCAGGATGATCTTCCTCTGATGCTCTGACTCGGGAAGGTCGAAAGCAGGTTCCTCCTGGTCCGAATCCACCACGCTGCGCCGCAGGAACCGCTGATGGACCATTTTGGGATCCCTGGAGCAGGGCCCGCGGGGCAGCGGGGCAGGAGCTCCCGGGGCCCCCGGCATTGCAGCAGCAGCCGCCCCGCTCCCCCCGCCACCGCCGGGGCCATCCATATTCATGCTCGTCTCCGCAGCCGGAGGAGCGCCGGGCTCGGTAATCGCTGGAACCCCGCCACGGCCTCCTCCTCCTCCTCTGCCTCCCCGCCGAGGTGCCGATCTGGCATCGCCCCCAGTTTCCATACGGTCTGAGGCGTCCGCGCCCGCCGCCGCCCCCGGCCTGGGGGAGTCACCGCCGTCCATGTCCGCGCCGAGCCGCCCCACCGCCACCTGCCAGAGGCAAAGGCAGACCCTGAGGCACCGGCCGCCGCTCCCCGGGGTTTTGCCGCGGCCCGGGCCCTGCCCCCCCACCCCACCCTCCGCGGGGCTCAGGTGCGTGGCGGCGGGGCCGCCTCACCTGCGGCGGGGCCGCGCACAAAGGCTGACTTACGTGCGGAGCAGGGGGCCGCCGTCCTCAGCGCCATGGACGGGATGAGAAGGGCGGCGGGGAGAAGGGGCGGGAACCGCCCTGCGCCCGCCCGGCTGTGCGCGTCGCGGAGCGGGCGCCGAGCGAGCCGGTTGCGGGGCTCGGTGCGGTGCGCGGCGCGGCCCGCCCCTGCAGCACGCCCGGCCCGGCCTCCCCGCTCCGCTCCCGCCGCGGCCCCTCGGGCCGCCCCTACCCCGCCACCGGCACCGCCGCCGCCGCGCTTTTGTCAATGGGAGCGCTGCCTGGGCCGGCGCCCCATTTAAGGCACCGGCGCTCGGCGGCCGCCAATGAGGCTGCGGACGGCGGCCCACCCCCCCTCCGCCCCCCCGCCCTGCCCGGCCCCCGCCGCCGCCGGAGACAATGGGAGGGTCCCGGTCCCCACGGCAGCGCCCGCCGCCGCCGGCAGGTGCCCCCGCACCGGGCAGCATCGGGCCGCCGGTCCATCCGCCCCCCGGCCCGCGGGGAGGGGACTGCGCCGGGGCGGTGGAAGGGAAGGTGCTCGGGAGGGCCCCACCGCCCCCCCCCGGCCCCTCCTTTTTCAGACTCCTCCGGAGGTGGAAGGCGATTGCGGAGCCGCTCACGGGAGGAATCCCCCAGCCGCAGCCCTCTGGGCCGGGGGCTGCCGGCTGCCCTGCGGATCTGCGGTTTTCTTTGTTCAGGATCGTAGGGTGGGTTTTCTTCTTCATTCACGCCAGTTTGTGAATCATTCTGTGAATATTGACCTCACGGGATCACAGAACGATCGAGGTTGGAAGGGACCTTTCAGACCGAGTCCAACCATCAAGCCAGAGCTGCCAAACCCACCCCTGACACGAGTCCCTCAGCATCACTCTGCCCGGCTTCCAAACACGTCCAGGCACGGCCACTCCACCGCTTCCCCAGGCAGCCTCTTGACAACCCTTTCGGTGAAGAAATTTTTCCCAACATTTTTCCGTCCTAAAGCTCCCCTGGTGCAACTTGAGGCCATTTACTCTTGTCCTATTAGGCCAGACCGAGGGAAACCCGCTCTGGTGAGACCCCACCTGGGCTACTGCCTGCAGAAGTCCTCAGCTGGAGCAGGCCCAGAGGAGGCCACAGAGATGCTGGGAGCACTGGAGCCCCTCTGC
>BJBW01019932.1:0-10202 GCA_004320125.1 Scolopax mira
GGGGCAATGGGTTTAAACTGAAGAAAAGCAGATTTCGATCAGATATTAGGAAGAAGTTCTTTACTGTGAGGGTGGTGGAGCACTGGAAGAGGTTGCCCAGGGAGGTCGTTGAGACCCCTTCACTGGAGACACTGAAGGTGAGACCCTGGGCAACCTGGTCTAGTTGGGGGTGTTTCTACAGACTTTGGGGGGGGGGAGTCGGACTAGATGACCTTTGAAGGTCCTTTCAAGCCTAGATGATTCTGTGATTCTATGATTCTATGACTAGTGGTTGTGAACCGGTGCTGGAACTAGAGCTGGTCACCAATGTCTGTCCTGGAGGTACCTTGTCCATGGAAGCCATTTACAACTTAAAGAATTTTGACTGGAGGGATGGCTCCCAGGCTGTTTTTCTAGAATGAGTGTAGTTCTTGAACATTTGTTGCCAGGCTGAATTCAGGATTCACTCTATTGATGTTCTCTGGGGATAGATATATCTGTACAAAAGCTATGCATGTGTGCACGTATAAAAATTTTTATATAGATACGTGCACACACACACATGCACACACAGCTTGTTTCTATTGATACTAATTCCTCTAGAATATTTACAGAATGAGAACATGTAAGGCCAGATGTCGTAAAGGCTTACAGGGTAGAATGAGGTCAGGAAGCATCTGAAGCAGAAGCCCCTGAGGTACTGAGTGTGGTACCACAGGCAAGGACTGTCAAATGTGGAACTCATTCACAACAAAGCACTTGGATTCAGTCAGTTTGATTTGAGAAGATTAGAAGCTTTTGGGAGAACAGAAGTCTTCCAAATTCAGATATGGAAATTGCATTTCCATCTAAAAACTTATTCCGACTGGAAGTCCCTGACTGCCTCACCTCCTTACCAGTGTTAAACTCAGGTTCATGACACAGTTTCTGGAGGTTAGGAAGTATAATCAAAATGAAATCATTTTATTACAAATGAAATGCAGATTTTTTTCCTAGGCCCAGTTAAAAGGACTGGGAAGAATAAAGGTCTTTAATTGACTGTGCAAAGGTCTTGTGAGATATCCTAGGCTTAGTCTGAGAATACCGGAGAAACGCGGTGTGCAGCCTTTGGGAATGAAACCTTCACTTATTAATTATTTTCCTCGGAGTTTCCCTTGTGGCATCATTATGTGCTTCATTAAAGTAAACCAAGTGCAAGTCTCCTTGAGAGATCAGAAAAGAGATTGGCAAGTCAATCTATGGTACTGTTCAAGTGCTGCAGGACGCTAATGCATTATTGATAGAAAACATAAGAATAATTTAGGGGTCAGCCCTCCCCTTCCCCAAGTATTTCTTTCTTTACCATTTTACTGTCTCCTCTCTTAGCACATGATTGCAGGTAAGTAGATTCAGCCTGTGTACAGGGCATAGAAGATTAGTAGTAGGACACAATGTCTGCCTTAGACTCTCAAAAAAAAAGATTCAATTAAATAATACGAGTACTTTGGGATTTTAGCAATCTCCCCCTCACCCCCACCTCCCCCCCCCAAAAAAAAAAGAAAAAAGAAGAAAAGAGAGACGAGGTTTTGCTATCGCTATGTATAAGACTGGATCCTTTTAGATTTTCCTTGAATTATTTGAAGGTGATTACTGCACAGCTCTGTAGGTTTCCTGCATACAAACACCTCCTTCAATGCTTTGTCTTTTGAGATGCAGTTTAAGGTATTTCTGCCACCAGTTAGCAATTTCAGCAACACAGGAGAAACACATGAACACTGAACAAGAGACACGGTTGTTTCCACCTTTCTTCTTCCCCTGTCTCCATCACCATGAGGAAGGTATGAAGTAAACTGCTCAAATTTCCCAGTGCTTTCTTGTGGAGAAGGGTAAAATTGCTTTCTGATAACACAGTGAATGTAACTGCATTATGTTGTTGAAGCTTCTTGTTTCCTTAAACAGAAGGTGGGGGAAGAGAACTGCAGCATTCCCAGGATGGTCTAGTAAGTTGTATGGGAGCTGATGAATGCTCCAGTTATTTCTTCTTCCTGAGGAAGACAAAAGCCCTGACTGGAAGGGCATGGTGCTTTGTCTGTTAAGGGGTAGCAGGGCTGTGTGGACAGATGGGTCTGCTCATCTTCTCTCTGGTAGAAAGCACTAATGCTTGAAGGACAGCCATAGTGTTTCACTCTACTAAGCTTCTCAAAGAAACTATGGGTAAAGATCCATCAACCCCGTTTTAGTTATGGCACCACTAGAGGGGGAAAGAGTATGGAACATTTGTATGTCAAAAGAGTTTCTGTACCCATTATTTTTTATCGTACTTTTTTTCACTGTGCTACTGCCTCCGTGGGATTGGCTTTCTGCATTTCAATCTAATCCCAAGCATTCTTTTCATGCTCTGTTGCTGCTGTAGACATTGCTATGGCAGGTGGTGGTGAACAGGGGATGTCAATTAACTCCCCCCCCAACCCTACATGATGCTCTTTTGTGACCATATAATTTCTCAATACAAGAGATGGTGAACACACCTAAAACTACAGGGTTCAAGACAGTAATCCCTCAAGCCAAAACACATAGGCATAAATTTATATGTACTTTATGTGAATTCCACACCATTACATGTCCAAAAGTTAAGAGTTCTTAGTGGATAATGGCTGTTAGCCAGCTGTTTGGATCTGTACCTGATCCTGCTAGATTTGATCACATCACGCTAGAACTAGAAGCCAGTCAGTCCATTTCAGACCTAGTTGTAAGCCATAAGCAAACATGACTCAGTTCATTTGCGGTGATTTGGCTTCCATCTGCCATGAATTTATTTCCTGTTCCTTTAGGAAAATGCCTGCACAAAACCTGCTTTATATTATGATACTTATCTCTCATTTTTTAGACCTCCCTCTAACGTCCTCACACCCAACTCTGAACAGACAGAAGACAGGAAAATCAGCAAGGTACCCCTTTTCATCACACAACAGCAAATACCTCACAGTTCCTCAAAACCGGACTTTTTCTCACAGCAGCAGTATCAATGGAGCTTTGGAAGCACCGAGCTGTGTGGAGTCCTTCAGCAGTTCTGTAAGTAGGATTTTAGATTCATTAACTTACCTTTAACACTTTTGTGATGAGGTGCACTCCTCCTGTGTGTTGGGAAAATCCATATTATTGGGGAAAGTGACTATGGACGTAAACTGATACTACCAGTAGGCTCTCTTAGTGTATAGCAAGAACTAACTGCTACTCTAGTAGAGGACCAGAATAAAATTGTCATGAAATGCTGATCCTACCTTCATGTTTTCTTATTGTTTGGTGTGCTGGTTACTTGTCTTGGAAATGTCAAGAAGGAATTAATATGTGATACTGAAGATGGTAATTTGAATCACTGATTCTGAATTTTATGATGGTTGTGAGAGGGGAGGAGAGAAAGGTCTCAAGAATTCCTTCAGTGACATTTTGCAAATTGCAGCTAATTTGTGTTCTTCCCTAATAAGATCTTTGTGTGCCAGAATGTCCCGTGGTGAGGAAAGCTGTGCAAATTTAGGGCTAGAAAATGTCCTTACTAAAATCTGTGGGAATTTTTATTTGCTTTCAGTGCAATAGACACCCATAGTAACAGGGATATCACTTTGCTGCCGAGAGTGAGAAAGAGCCAGGGAGGAGTTGTTTTAACTCCTCATCGTTTCATTAGGTGTAACTCCAGCAACACCAAATGTTGCTATGGTGCTCTCTCAGGTGGCTGGGATGTGGCAGCTGGCTACGCACAGGTAATAAACAGGAAAACCTCTTAGCGAAGATCTCCAACCTCCTTGTTCCCTCTCCAGTGTTTTGTTTGTCCTTCTCATTTCTGCCCCTACTTGCCAGTAAGGGAGGAGATGATGCTTAGAGCTCATCTTCTCTAGAGTCAGCTAATGCGTTGCGTTGCGCCAGTGACCTGGCAGTGGTGACATCACTACCTCTGCGCTGCATAGCGTGAAACTCTCTGGAAGAGAGACTAGAGATCTGCAACGGGCTTTTTCTTCACCATGGCAGAGATGGATCCAGGAAGTTTGCATGGATTGCCTGTGAGTAATAGATGAAAATGTATCTGACTTGGAAAGGGGGTCATAAAATGCTATCTCCCAAGCAGCTTTATATTCTGCCAGAACGTAATGTTGAGTGTAAGTTTAGATATGCCTAAGGGGACTATATATATACACTGTATTCATAAAGTATGTGGTAAGTGTAAGCAGAAAAGGTTATTTGGTGATAATTTCACTAAAGAATGAACAATGTAGTATGCATCGCTTTAAATAAATATCACATTTATTTGGTGATATGGTGATTTCAAGCTACTAAGTTGGAAACTAAGCAAAGCAAAGCAAAGCAATGAAATGCAAGAATTTGGGAGCTGTTTGGGTATATAGCAATATGCACAGTTATATAAGATCTTCAAAAATTCGTGTTGTGTTAACAAACAAGAAAATTGCTATACAGTATGCCTCGTTAACTTTGCATTCAAGACTACCAATGCATGCAATGGAAGGGGAAGCAGGGAGAGAGAAGAAATCTGTAACTGGTACCTGTCAAGATTTTGCTTGTATAGTCAGCTATGGGAAACATAAATGTCTGGAATTAGGTTATGGGGTGATTACTTTGGATTAGGCTAACCCTATTTGTTTGTTTGCATGTTATTTCCCAGCCAGTGGAGGGCTGGTGTCACTCTAATGAATGACGCTGCACAGAGTTCTGTGAAGATGAAGCGCTGGGCTGGAAATGGTGGTTGGCAACAGCCATGCAAGCTGGGCTGTGATGGTGGGGGTTAGTAATGGAGCAGCTTCACCCCAGAAGGGTCCAGGTAGTGGAGACAAGGAGATGGAGATGGTCCAAGGGGACAACTGAGTGTAAAGTAGGCAATTTGAATGATTTTTAATCATTCCTTTTGCAGCATTACTGGCCAGTTACATAGTCTGGTTATAATATGTTAAAATACAGGTCAGATAGCATTGCTAGCCATCTATGGGGCATATCCTCTCTAATCCTTGCTATTTTCCAAAGCACTATTGTCCAGCTCATGTACTACATTGAGGATATTTCTCCTCTTCTCACTCAGATCAGTTGCTTCCCTTTCTTTCCACACAGAGATTTTTGCTTCCCTCCCCTGCTCAGCTTTGTTCCACAGCACATCCTTTCTCCCATCCCGATCTGTAATATGATTTTATTCTCAATTCTCCATCCCATTTCAAAATCAGAGAATCACAGAATTGTCTAGGTTGGAAGGGATCTTAAAGACTGAGTCCAACCATCAGCCTAACGCTGCCAAACCCACCACCAAACCATGTCCCTAAGTGCCTACACATCTTTATAATACCTCCAAGGACGGTGATTCCACCACTTCCCTGGACAGCCTGTTCCAGTATTTGATAACCTTTTTGGTAAAGACCTTGAGAATTTGAGGTCATTTCCTCTTGTCCTATTGCCTGTGACTTGGAAAAAGAGACCGACCCCCACCTCTCTACAGAATCATTTCAGGTAGTTGTAGAGAGTGAGAAAGTCTCCCCTCAGCCCCCTTTTCTCCAAACTGAACACCAACACCCCCAGCTCCCTCAGCCTCTCCTCATAAGACTTGTTTTCCAGACCCCTCACCACCTTTGTTGCCCTTCTCTGGACTCTTCCCAGTATCAAAATGTTTTTCTTGTAGTGAGAGGCCCTAAACTGGACACAGCACTCCAAGTGTGGCCTCACCAGTGTGGAGTACTGGGAGCTCATCACTTCCCTAGTCCTACCCACCACACCATTCCTGAGACATGCCAGGATGCTGTTGGCCTTCTTGGCCATCTGGACACACTGATGGCTCATATTCAGATGACCAGCACCTCCAGATCCCTTTCTGCTAGGCAGCTTTCCAGCCACTCTTCTCCTGCATGGTCTGTGTAAGTGGAGGAGGACAGAGACTATGTTGGTGTGTGCCTCCGTGCCCACCTGGCCTGTAGAGAGGCAGATATCACATGAGTTGGGATAAGGCCACCATCTTTAGCTACTCTCATTTGGTTTTGGTTGGTGGAGGTCAGCGGGGCTTCATCTGGCCTGCAGAGATCTGCTGTAGGCCGTATGGACATCCAGCTGGTCTTCAGTTTTGACTCTGTGCAGTTTTACATGCTTTTGTGTGGAGACAAACCCGGGCCAGTCGCCTTCTTGGGCTTTTTGGCATTCCTGTTGGTGAGACTTGTGTGTTTCTCTCCCAGATTATAAACAATTACCTGGACAGGACGCAAGGAGGGGCCGTGGACAAGGCATCCCCAGGTGGCATGCATTTCAGGGACAGCAAGAGGAAGGTCGATTATGTGTTAGCCTACCACTACCGAAAACGCCTGGCTCGGCACCCACCCTCACCTCAGCCGGTGCACAGATCTGCCGCCTTGGCCATGGTTTCCAATGGAGGGATGGAGAAGGGCCATGCTGACCCGCAGCAGCAGAACAGTGGCCAGCATGTCCTGCAGGAGCATCCAGGGCCGCCGGGGGTGGAGGTGATCGAGCTCGGCCCGCTGGATGCCCTGGAAGAGGAGAAGCGGCTGCAACGGGAGGAGTACGAGTGCAACCTGTTGGAAGCAGGGCTGGAGATTGAGAAAGACCCTGAGGTAAGAAGGACGGGAGTTGGTCTTTGTGTATGGCACTGGGTGCCCTGACGGGTAGTGGCCGCTTTGGTGTCACAGGTGATGACTATTGGGACAGCCTGGTGTGGTGACTGTTGGCCAGGGCATGGCTGACTGCTCTCCCTGCTGGCAAGAAGTCCATCTCTGGCCATGCCTTCATTCCTGCCCTGCACCAATGTTAACTGAGAGGCAAATCACACCCATGCCAACTCCTAAAAATAAGAATATATCATAGAATCACAGAATGATGTGGGGTTGGAAGGGACCTCTGGAGATCATCTAGTCCACACCCCCTTCCAGAGCGGGTCTACCTAGAGCACATTGCACAGGAACTGTCCAGGTGGGTTTTGAATGTCTCCAGAGAAGGAGACTCCAGCTGTGGCACGTGTAGGGTGGTAGGGAGATATGTCCCATGGACAGCTTGAGGAGCTAATCCCAAAGAAAGTTCGTTACTGATGAACGGTAGTTCAGTGCTGAACGACCCCGGGGTCAAATGCTGCTGCTGTGACAATGCCCAATTAGGGATCCACAGAAATACTTTGTACGGGGTATTTTATGCATGCCAAAAATATGGTGTTAAGCCAAGAATAAGGTGGTGGAGGTGTTTTTGTATTGCTTGGTTCTTACTGCCTGGGAAACACATAGGTTTTACTGCTGCTTCATGCACTATTGAATAACAATTTTAACCTTACTGCAGGAGAAGACATTTCTTTATCTAAATTTTCCTATGGCATGTAGCAAACACACTTTTCTTACTAAACAACATGTTTACATTTTTATGTTGTTAAAATGAAGAAAGGTTCTCTTAAGTAATTTGTTGGAATACAAAGCATTTTTAAGAGATTTCATATTTCCTCAGAATTATTTGGTTCCTAGCCATACGTAAGTTTTGTGTCATTTTCTTCATTCCACCCACAAAATGAACAGCTCCTACGCTGCAACAAGAGAACCTCCCAGGCTTTAATGTGTATATTCTCACCACATGTGCATGATGTTGGAAAACGCTGTGGTCATATCAGCAGGGAGCTGTGGTTAGGTCTCTTGACTGCTGCCATTTGGTCTATTGAGCACGAGTCTTCCAAATCCCGTATCAGTGCACTGAGCACTGAGTTATCCCTTTGGACCTCTTTGAAAGCCATGGATCTTTATATCCATTAAAAGGAAGTCCCCACTGAGTTTTAGTTTTAGGTCCTCTGTTGTTTTTGATGCCAAATTTAAGAAACGTAGGGCTTCTTTTCAGAGGTGCTGAGAACTTGCAGCTCGTATTGCTTTCAGTGCAACCAGTCAACACTTCTAAAAGGTGGGCCAAATTGCAGATTGTGTCTGAAAATTTCGGTCTAATTGACTTGGCATAGTGTACGCACGTTAAATCACTGGCAGGAATAGAAAGAAATAGAAAGCCCTTTTGACTCTTAACATTTTCCTTGCTCAGTTTGCTAAATTGCAGGTGGCTATGGGCAGTATTTCACTGCGTAGCCTGGCTGAGCCATCCTTGCTCAGATTCGGATTCTTTTATGCTAACCATTGCGGTTAAGGTTCAATACTGCTAACACATGACTGTCTTACTGCTGTGATTTTTATAACCAAATTGCATAAACCCCGTGAGAACAGCTGGTTTTAGAAGCTTCTTTCATTTCTGAATTTCATCAGAACCTGAAAAGTCTAGGCGGAGATTTGGATTTAATTATTTGACTCATTACTTACCCGTAGTCCAGCTGGATTCTGATTCTGGTTGGGACCCCTTCCAAGTGATGACATGCACTCTTGAATAATATACAAAGTAATAACTGATGTCATAGAGAGCTGATCAAGAAAAAAAAATTGCCACAGTTTTCCTTCTGAAGAAGAAAAAGCTTTTTGTAAATGTTCTGAGGAAATTATTTGACCAGTTTTTTTTTTATGAGAAAAATTAATTTTGAAAACTACAAAAAATGCAATCCCATCACTTCTCTGTCTGTATAAAAATTATGTATATAAGTCACTCCTGCCTCCCCAACACACAAACTGTCTAATCAAAAGGGAAAGTGTTTTTCCCTCCAGAATCTCCTGAGAAACTAGAAGGGACTGTGTCTTATCCTTTTTCTTCCATGCCCAAGACACATGGCTTTTAATTCCTTTTCTTTTTCCCAATTCACTGGTTTGTTTGGGATTTGGGTTTTTTTTTCCTGTTAGTTAACTCCTGTTAAAACATGCTGAAGCTGCTGTCTGCTACCTTGCTGTGAATTTCATAGAATATGCAGATCAGGCACATGTGAAGGGTACATCCAGCCTTATATGTTAATTAAAATTGTATAAATTGTATATTGAACTGATATGAGAACAAATTCTGATTTCAGTCCTGTTAAAAATATGCATCTATAGCTTCATTAAACTCAGAATAGTCTTAATCACAGCATGTTATATTTTTGGTGTAAAACACTAGTATAACAAGTGGATCTTTTTCATACTATTATTGGAAGTTGAGGCATATTCTGTAATGCGTATCTCACTCTTGCCATGTGTTCTGGACCAGGTCCTAAGATTAGTCTGATCTCCTGTTCAGAGGGCTGGCTGCAAAGCTAACTCAAAACAGTCATCTGTGCTGTCACTCCTGTATAAGGGATTCCACTTTTGGCCTCTTGGGTTAGAACAGGCCTTGGTTTCTCTACCTTATGTCTCGCAAAGAAAAATATTCATTTAAGGACAATAGGATATCCTGAATACAATCTGTTGACTAAAACAGCATCATTTTTCTCTTGAAGCACTAGCAATAGAAAGGAAGAGGGCAAAAGGGTATCTGCAATGTCTGTGGTCTTCAATAAACACCTCTGCACTGTCCTTTCTAGGTGTCCTAGAATAGCTATACAGATGAAAAAATTATCTTAGAAACAGCCATGTAGCTAGATTCTTGTCAACGTCATTGCTCGAATAAAATAAAACGAGCCCACTCTCCCCCACACACCCCAAAAAGGGGTCAAGTCATTGTCCTCTGGGAGTCATGAAGGATATATTCACTGAGTAATACAGCTGATTCAGCATTTAATGACTTCTAAGGACATCTATCATCTTGTGGCTGGAAAGTTGCTTAATCTGTGATCTCAGTTAACCCTACTTTGTAAAGACTCTAAGCTTGATTAGTCTAAATGAAATAAGCACAGCATCTTTTGCATTGGGCTACTCAGTCTACTAGCCTCACAGAATATCATAGTTCCTCTAGAAGCTGATTTTGTAGGCTGATTTAGATGTCAGGAAGTTCATCTCTAGGAACACTGTAGGATAGCATTATGTCAATGTAAAAATCTTTCTTTCTACAACTCTCTTTTTGAAAATGTGGGAATTTCCTTGATGCCAATATGTTTGTTGACGTGATGTTAATAGGTTTTTTTATATGTTGAATAATTAGGAACAAACACCTTTCTCATTTGTATTGTCAATTCAGTGTGTAAACAAATAGAGAGAAGAAAATACATGAAGATATATAATTTGTCTGTGGAGAGGGGAGTATTCCTCTTTTTTGAATATGTGGAAAATAGGCAAGTTTATGGTCTGTCTCCCTATCCACCCACTCACTATTTGTGAATTAAGGAATTTTTGACTAGTTTTCAACTTCATTATAAGTTTCTATCATTTGTTATTGCTGCC
>BJBW01019933.1:0-12158 GCA_004320125.1 Scolopax mira
GAAGGTGCTCCATCCCTCTGATCATCTTTGTGGCCCTCTCCTGGACCAGTTCCAACAGATCCATATCCTTCCTGTGTTGAGGACTCTAAAGTTGGACACAGTCCTCCAGGTAGGGTCTCACAAGCACAGAGCAGAGGGGCAGAATCACCTCTTACAACCTGATGGCCACACTTCTCTTGATGCAGCCCAGGATGGAGTGGCTTTCTGGGATGCCAGTGCATATTGCCGGCTCATGTTGAGCTTCTCATCCACAAGCACTCCCAAGTCCTTCTCCTCAGCGCTGCTTTCCAGCCATTCTCTACCCAACCTATATTTGTGCCTGGGATACCCATGTCCCAGGTGCAGGACCCTGCACTTGGCCTGGTTGAACTTCATAGGGTTTGCACAAGCCCACCTCTCCAGCCTATCCAGGTCCCTCTGGATGGCATCTCTTCCCTCACACTGTGTCGACCACACCACCAAGGTTGGTGACATTGGTAAGCTTGCTGAGGGTGCACTCTATCCCACTGTCCATGTCTCCAACAAAGATGTTGAACAGCACTGGTCCCAGTACGAACCCCTGAGGAACACCACTTGTCACTGGCTGCCAATTGGACATGGATCCATTGACCCTTTGAGTGTGGCCATCCAGCCAGCTCCTTATCCACTGCATGGTACAATCCATGACTTTTCAATTTTGAAACCAGGATGTCACACGGGACAGGGTCGAACAATTTGCACAAGTCCAGGTAGACAACATCTGTTGCTCTGGCCTTGTCCACCAAGTGTATGGCAGTACACCAAATTTGTCAGGCATGATTTGCCTGGTGAAGCCATGTTGGCTGTCTCCAGTCACCTCCTTATTTTCTATGTGCTTTAGCAGAGATTCCAGGAGGATCTGCTCCATAATCTTGCCAGGCACAGAGGTAAGACTGACTAATGTATTCTGGGTCTTCTTTTTTTCCTTTTTTGAATATCGGGGTTATGTTCCCCTTCTTTCAGTCTGTGGGAACTTTGCCAGACTGCCATGATTTCTCAAATATGATGGAGAGTGGCTTAGCAACTTCATCTGCTGGGTCCCTCAAGACCCGTGGATGGACTTTGTCCGATCCCATGGACTTATGCACCTTCAGGCTCCTTAAGAGGTCTCAAACCTGAATGTTTATGTGTTTTTCTGTCATGTTGTAGTTGCTTAGAATGGTGGGATTTCTTGTTCCAACATCAAACACAATCCTCACCTTTAAAAAGGGGTGTGGCACTGCTTCTCTAAATATATTAAGGTATTATATAAAACATTCTTGATAATATGGTACGGTTTTACATTCAGTTGTGTTTGAAGGTAGGCAATTTAGAGAACTTTAACTTGAATAGTATGGGAGTATTTTCTGTACAACTCTTTTACTGCTATTTCAGATCTACAAATATGGACCGTTTGACATCGAATTTTTGGTTGTAATATCTTTATTTTTCTTCGTCAGACCAAAACATAATTTTTGTGGGTTTTGCGGGTTAATTTCTAAAAGCAAGGAAAAAAAAAGTAACAGAAAAAGGAAAGTAAATGAACAGATTTCTAAGCAATCATATGGTTTCAGTTTAATTTTTCTTCTGATTTCAACTCACGGATGAACGGCTGTCACCAAGTGCCAAGCTGCCTTATCATGGAGCTGACTAGCTGTTACATTTTTTGTCTGTCATGGTAGGCATCTTCTTGCTTCAACTTCAGATGTCAGCAACAATGAGCCCTTGGTTTTTCTGGAATGATAAAGTTGGAAATGACCATCTGCTCAGCCTTCTGTTATCTGAATTCTTCCCTAGAAATAGTTATCAAGAATATATTAAGAACTGCAGAGAAAGAGATAATGCATAAGATGTTCATAATATAATCTTAACTCTTTCCTTTCAATTAATGAGGCATACTGTTGTTAGGGTCACTGAAACTATGAAAACCAAAAGGAAATTTATGTAGTTCACAATAATTTGGTTTATAACATTGAGGTATATATCATTGCAATTCTTTACCTTATAATTAAATGTTTCTGTATAATCTTAATGTTAGTAAGATGATATTTCCAATATTTAAGATTCTTTTTATATTCTGTTCATGTTAAAAGTTTGGAAAGTGTGTATTCAGTAGTAATTAGTGACAGAATAAGGGATCTAGTATTAGAACATTCCCAAAATAGCAACAGAGCAAATATAGCCTATGTAGAGTTTAATATGGAACAAAGAATGAGTATATGGGTTTTTTTTCATGAAAATTATTTTGCATAAAGGATTTTCTTTTCTTTCCTAAAAAAAAAAAAGTTCACTCCCAGGCTGCTTAATGCTGAGCTCATATACAGAGCTTTTTACTCACACTTTGTGGTCTATATGCCCAGTTACCTGATTCAGTAATGACAACACAACACTGAAGTTACCTATCAGTGTAGGTACCACTGGGTCCCAAAACCAATTATGTGATGCCAATTATGAAGTTAACTTTGAAAGCCAGCCAATACCTTTACTATAACTGTAATAAATGTAATGGCAACTTTATTTAAATGTTTAGTATCTATACAGGCAGAAATATGATAAATATCTTATTTAAAAGTGTTCTCATCCAAGAAAATAATTGTCAGTGGGAACATTCTCAATGTCTTGAATGAGTTGTGGGGTCAGGATTTACCTTTATTAGACCCTCACTGCTTGAGGAACATAAAATATCATAGACCTTAGAGCTACTGGGTTTTCAATATGGTCATAATGCAATGGTTTCTAACACTGACAATTTTTTGCCAGTTTTGTTATGAAAGCTTTTCTTACTTGGAAAAGGAAAAAGAAAAGTGTAATTACATTTTCCGTAGAACAGAATTAATTTGAAATGCAGTGTCACAACTTAACAATTCATCTTGTAACATTATGTTCATGGGATGGAAGCTTTTAAAAAAGCATACAACAGCTCTATGTTATTTCAAACATCTATTGTTCTCCTTTGTTTTTCAAACTGGAACAAGAACACTGGAAAGGTTTCCATAGTTGGTTTCATTACAAGACAGATGTGACTAGTAGTGTGCCAACACAGTTTTATTCTCAGTTGATGAGAGAGTATTAAAAGCTACAATCAAGAAACAAATACTCAGTATTCAGGGTTTGGGTATTTTTATATTATTTTAATACAATTTGCAAAGCAGACCCTGTAAACTTTACTGAAAAAATACACAATAGGTGGTATTGTTGATATTGTAAATTGATGAAAGTAACCACTACTTCGTCTCCTGACTAAAGTAATAAGGTATTTCAGTAACTTGAAAAATTAAGATTTTTCAGCAAAACTCAGATACCGAGTTTTATCACTAACATTATTCTGAAAAACTCCACCTGCAGAAAGACTTCAGTTATTTTCAATGTCTGAAACAGTATGAACCTTGAGCAGTGAAGTTCAGAAAAGAGCAGATATTGAGTTAAAAAAATACATTATATTAATAATCTAATTAACATAGATATAGATTTGGTATTATTAGTACTAGTATTAGTATTGTTTTTAAGGCTGCTCAGAATATAACATAAGCCTTCTTCCTAATTCTCTAATCTCAGATTCAACAAACACCACCCAAACAAAAATTTCCTAGAATATTTTAAATCTAAAACACTTAGACACTCTTGCAAGTGTTTCCCTATGGTAAAGCAAAGTAAGGATGGGAATGAGATTCCTAACCAATTACTCTAACCACTGGTTTACACAGGGTGAGGAATAACCCTTTAACATTTATTGGGGATTTTTTAAACCTTTATGAGAGTTCAAGCCCACTGTGACCTGATTGGATGCAAAACATTTACGTGGGATGTTCATACTGTATGCAACTTGTTTCAGTTACGGTTATTCCCCACTTTGAGTCAGAGTTATTTAAAGGATAATCAACTAAAATGTATGATCAAGATAAGGCAATACACTGTAAATTCTGGAATGCCAGGATTCATTTTCTATGATAAATCTTATTTTTTTATCTTATCTGTTCTTTTTATCTTAACTTTTCAAATAACTAGTTTTTGTCATGAAGAAATTCAAATACCCATAAGTATTAAGTACAATACCATGGTTAAAGCTATGAATCAGAAAACGGAGCAGTACAGAAAAGCACGCATCTCTTCCTGAAAGAGCAGTAAGGTCAGAACCTTAATGGTGGGATGGCTCTTACGAATGGAGTGTTGGAATGGAGGGTTACAGACTTCTTATGGGCCCTCTCCAGAAGGAAACAGGAGACCTTGCCACCCAGGATATGGATAAGGCTTAGCTACTGAACAACTTATTTGCCTCAGTCTTCATGGGAAAGGGCCCAAGTCATGGAAGTCAAAACCAGGGGCTTTGTGAATGAAGAACTGCCCACAGTGTGAGAAGATCAGGTTCGAGACCTCTTAAGGAGCCTGAAGGTGCATAGGTCCATGGGATCGGACAAAGTCCATCCATGGGTCCTGAGGGAGCCGGCAGATGAAGTTGCTGAACCGCTTTCCATCATATTTGAGAAATCATGGCAATCTGGTGAAGTTCCCACTGACTGGATAAAGGGGAACCATAACCCCAATATTCATAAAAGGAAAAAATGAGGACTTGGGGAACTATAGGCCAGTCAGTCTCACCTCTGTGCCTGGCAAGATTATGGAGCAAATCCTCCTAGAATCTCTGCTAAAGCACATGGAAAATAAGGAGGTGACTGGAGACAGCCAACATAGCTTCACCAAGGGCAAATCATGCCTGACAAATTTGGTGGCCTTTTATGATACTGCCAAACACTTGGTGGACAAGGCCAGAGCTACAGACATCATCTGTAACTGGTGCTAGCAGCAGGGCTCTGGGTACTCAGACCATTTACAGAACACCAGGTCTATTTGAGAATGATGGGGAAGCCCTATCCTGAAAGGGGGAAAGCGTATTAGGCCAAGAGTTAGCAAAGCTCTTGCACAGAGCTTTGAACTAGAAGTGAAAGGGGAAGGACATAAAACCAGACCCAAAGGTAATGAGCCAGGGGGAAAAGGGCCAAGGATGGGGATGAAACTGGGAGCCCAGCTCCCATCTACACAAATGCACGCAGTATGGGCAACAAACAGGAGGAGCTGGAGGCCATTGTACTGCAGGAAAACTACAATACAGTTGCCATCACAGAAACTTGGTGGGATGACTCACACAACTGGAGTGCTGCAATCAATGGCTACCAAACCCTTCAGAAGGGATAGACGATTCAACTGCCACCTTGGACTTCCAAAAAACAAACTTTGACATGCTTAGGAGCATGGTTGAGAGTATCCCTTGGGAGACAGTCCTGAAGGGCAAAGGTACCGAGGGAGGCTGGTCATACTTCAAGGAGGAACTCTCAAAAGTGCAAGAGAAGGCCATCCCCAGATCCTATAAAATGAGCAGACGGGGAAGAAGACTCATCTGGTTAAACTGAGGGCTTTGGCTGGACCTTAGGGAGAAAAGAGAAGTGTACAACCTCTGGAAAAAGGGGTTGGTTACTCATGAGCAATATCAAGGTGTAGTGAAGGTGTAGGGTAAAAATTAGAAGGGAGAAAGTCCAAGAAGAACTTAAGTTGGCTGTCACAGTTAAAGTAAAAAGAGATTTTTCAGTATATCAGTAAAAAAATTCAGGCTAGGGAAAATATAGGCCCACTGATGAATGAAGTGGGTACCTTGGTGGCAAACACATTGAAGATAAAGCAGTTATGAGAAGTGATAACATGGATTTACCAATGTTCAACCAATCTGATAGCCTTCTATGATGTTATAACTAGATGGCTGGATAAGGGGAGAGCAAGAGATGTCATCTATCTTGACTTCAGCAAGGCTTTTGACATTGTCTCCCATAACATCCTCATTCGGAAACTAAGGAAATGTGGGCAGTGAGGCAGATTCAATCCTTGCTGTGTGACAGAACTCAGAGGGTTGTCATTAATGGAGCAAGGTCAAGTTGGAGGCTTGTAACCAGTGGTGTCCCCCAGGGGTCAATATTCAGCCCAGTCCTGTGCAACTTATACATCAGAATCCTGGATGAGGGGACAGAGTTTAACCTCAGCAAGGTCACTGATGATACCTACCTGGGAGGGCTGGCTGACACTCCAGAGGGCTGTGCCGCCATCCAGTGTGACCTGGACAGGCTGGAAAGCTGGGCAGAGAAGAATCAAATGAGGTTTAACAGGGCAAATGTAAGATCTTGCACCTGGGGAGGAAGAACCTCAGGCACCAATAGAGGTTAGGAGTGGATCTTCTGGGGAGTACTAGTGAGGACCTGGGAGTCCTGGTGGATGGTAGCCTCTCCATAAGCCAGCAATGTGCCCCTGTTGCCAAGAGGGCCAATGGGATCCTGGTCTGCATAGGGAAGAGTGTGGCCAGTAGGTTGAGGGAGGTCATTCTCTCCCTTTACTCTGCACTGATGAGACCACAACTGGAATCCTGCATCCCGTTCTGGGCTCCCCAGTTCAGAGGGACAGGGAACTACTGGGTGGAGAGAGTCCACCGTAGGGCAACCAAGCTGATTAAGGGATTGAAGCACCTCCCTTATGAGAAAAGGCTCAAAGAGCTGGGTCTCTTTAGTCTCAAGAAGAGAAAAGACTGAAGGGAGACCTTATCTATATTTATAAGTATCTAAAGTGTGGGTTGAAGGATGATGGAGCCGGACTCTTTTCAGTGGTTTCAGCAAAAGGACGAAGTGCAATGGGCATAAGCTGGAACAGGAAGTTCCATTCAAATATGAGGAAGAACTTCTTTATGGTGATGGTGACAGAGCACTGGAACAGGCTGCCAAGAGAGGTCATGGAGTCCCCTTCTCTGGAAATTTTCAAGAATCCATGAATCTCTGAATCCGTGAATCTACGTGGACTTATGAAAAGCGTTTGATACTGTCCCGCATGTTATCTTGGTTTCAAAATTGGAAAGTTATAGGTTCAATGGATGGACCATTCAGTGGATAAGGAGCTGGCTGGATGGCCACACTCAAAGGGTCAATGGATCCATGTCCAATTGGCAGCCAGTGACAAGTGGTGTTCCTCAGGGGTTCGTACTGGGACCAGTGCTGTTCAACATCTTTGTTGGAGACATGGACAGTGGGATAGAGTGCACCCTCAGCAAGCTTACCAATGTCACCAACCTTGGTGGTGTGGTCGACACAGTGTGAGGGAAGAGATGCCATCCAGAGGGACCTGGACAGGCTGGAGAGGTGGGCTTGTGCAAACCTTAAATTGGAAGAGGGGAGACTTAGATTAGATATCAGGAAGAAATTTGCAGTGAAGGTGGTGAGGCACTGGAACATGTTGCCCAGAGAAGTCATGGATGCCCCATCCCTGGGAATATTCAAGACCAGGCTGGGCGGGGCTTTGAGTAACCTGCTCTAGTGGGAGTTGTTGGAGCTTGATGATCTCTAAGGTCCCTTACAGTTCCTACCGTTCTGTGATTCTGTGATTCTATGATAAAACATGTCCTTTTTTTTGTTTCAGGAGGCGTCAAGTCCATCTAACGTTGAAATGATGCAAATGTCTCAATTTGTTATCAAAACAGAGTGATTTCAGATAACATACTTCTGGCTATCATGTTGGTTTTTGTTCTTTGTTTGTTTTTTGGTTTTTTTTCCTGGTGGCTTGTTAAATATCTAGCAATCAAATAAGACCATTCTTCCTTTTCATACCATCATCTTTAGCCATTTGTTGAATCACTCTCAGATCCTCATAACCTACAGTCTTCTGCTAATATGTCACATACCAAGGAAAGATTTAAAAAACTGCTGACACATATTGTGAACAGGAACACACCATTTCAGTGCATGAAGAAGAAAATAAACTGTCTCTTGTAGGAACTATCTTTACCCATTTAGTACACTTCTAATTAAAAAGTAAGAATTATTATCACCTCAAATAAAACAATGACTGTGTGGGGTGTAGCTATCGTTTTTTCAGCTGTAATTCTCTCAGGGCCCCACATACCGTAACATATCATTTTTGAGCTCTGCATATAAACAGAAATTTTATGCTTTTTTATACTGTTCTGCTACTCTTAGCCACAGCAGCTGTTTCTGTTCCGTCAATGATATGTATCTTTATATTATTAAATGAATGTAACATTTATGAAGTTTCTTTCAGGACACTGGGTTACTTGAAGTGAGTAACTCCTGTTTAATTTCCAGTTAAAGAATTTATCCTGGTGTCAGAAATTGTATTAAAATCATGAGATACCAACAACAAATGATCTATGGATTTGTATAATAATAGATTAATTTTCCATGCTAATTTAATGCCCTGCTAGGAAAAGGAAGTAAGGATTTTGTGGGCTTTTCAGGTTGATTTTCTGTGTACCCATTTAAATACTGCTAGATGTCAAAAACAAACTTTTACCAAATGTGTGTTCATTATTTTTCTTTAAATTCATACTCCAAACTAGCTGTATGTAAAAAGGGAAATTGCTAATTGGGAAAATAATGACAGTGTTTGATATTCCTGGTATTTTCCTGGGGGTTTTTGTCTATTTTTTTTTAAATACATTGGTGAAGAATTTTCTGTTTCAGTGGAATAATTTCAACTTTTCAAGTAAATATTTGGATACAAAAACTCACTGTGTACAATTGTGGGCACATAAATCAGAGTTTAGAAATTTGAAGTCTGTCCTCTCTGGCCTTCATCTCCAGAGACCTTCAGTTTTCTTTCTCTCTTTGGGGACATCATATTTGACTGAACAGGCCTATAAAAGGAATCTAATTATCAATGATGATCACAGAGCATTAAAAAATCACCATATTTATATTTTTGTAAGAATGTCATTTATTATCTAAAAAATGTGTTATAGTAAGTGTACAAAATTGCCTTGTTTATTGGTCTATAGTTGCAGAATACAATCTTCTTCTCAGAAATAGTTGGACTGTGTTGGCTGTTAGTCCAGGATATAATGGCTAATTTATCCAGGGAACTTTGGAATGCCAGCTGGGAAGTATTAAGCTTAGCAGTTATTGAAAAACGTAGAAAATCAGTTCTTTATAGTGCAGAGGAGAAACTCAATATGAACGGAACACATAGAAGAAGAAAACTGTTTTTCTACGTGAAAACTGCATGCTTCTGCAGTCCTCACTCCCATTTTGTTGTTTCAGATTATTAAATAAATAAAAAAGTCCAAAACCTATTTTCTTTCTGGAAAAACTTATCTCAAATTATACAAGGACACCGGTCAATTCAACTTTGAAGTCTCAGATCAGGAAATTTCAAATATCGGACAGTAAAAATGACAAAAGCAGTATGTTTTCTGAACCTGGAATCCAAACTTGCCATATACAAGCTTTGTAATGCAGGATTCTACAATGTCAAATGAGCAAAAGTTTGGTCCTGAAGAATACAACTTCTTCCTCGAATTTTTTCTTAATACATAATTCTTGAGGCTTCTTTAATTTAACGTGACTTAATTGTTTGGTTTTCATTACTGATATTATGTCAGATGTATCATTGAGTCAGTGCTCTTAGTGATACCTCAAGCAGAAACAGCATAATGAATTATATAATCAATACCACTCCAGGTAGGGATTCACCCATACAGAAGTGTATTAGATGCAGACTTAAGCTGTTTATTGATTTGCTTTAAGCTTTAGTGGGAGGTCAGTGATTTAGGGGATAATTCATTAAAAAATAGCTGTGAGTACGGTTTTTCTATGCCTGCAGGAAGGCTGAGAAAAAAATTAGCGAGTATATGTGAGTATTTAATTACTTTGAAGAAAGTGTATATCAGCATGATACATGCTGTGAGAAAAGTGACTTGAAGACTTTTACATTTATGAAACAAACCCAGTTATTATTGCATCTTAAAACCAAGTTCAGACAATTTTACTACAATTTGATATTAATAATAAATGGCTTTGAACAAGCCCAGAATTCTTGAGATCAGAAACTTGAAATCAGAGTTTGAGAAGTCTTTAGCAAGCTTAAAAGCTGAAATAAACTCAGAATATTACATGATACTTACTAAACCTGTTTCATGACTAGATTAAAAAAATACATTTACTACAGAATGAGAAGCTAGGCAGGGGTAAAGTTACAGCCAAAAATTTGGTGTTTTTGAACACTGTCATTGTTTTGAATAATATGCTACATAGTTTAGGAAACTGTATTTATTTGTCAATCTTCCTCTTTAGAAAGAGTCACAGGTAATAAGAATGGTGGAGATAAGCACTGTTGTTTTTTTTTTTCATTTTGATATCTTTAGGATAATATCAGACTATAGGCACAACCCATTACCTCTTTTGTTGTTCCTTGGAAATTTAGAAAAATATAGTAAAAGAAGGTCAGAAATCTCAACAAACATTGAAATGGTAATTCAAATGGCTTTTTTTAAATCACATCTTTGTAGTTTCTATTTAGATACTCCAACCCTTATGAAATGACACTTTAGGAGTGGTGATTTTATAATTATAGACATTGGTATTCCACATGAGGGTATAGTCACATTTTTCTAGTTTAATTTCAGAACACTGTAGAAAATGATGTTATTTTCCAAGCAAAAAAATATAATTAGGTACGTCATGGGACAAATTCATAAAACTATAGGTATATTTCTAGTACATAAGTTGTCTTCCTTCAGTCTTCGTTGAAATAACCTTACTTGCCATTTCCCACCTTTAGTACCATCTTATGGTTTCAACTTGCACAACTCATTCTCTGATTTGGCAGATACTGATCATGGAATCATAGAATGCTTTGGTTTGGAACAGACCTTGAAATTACCTAGTTTCAATCCCCCTGCCATGGGCATGGACACCTTCCACTAGACCAGGTCTGATGAGTTTTATGAGTCTGGGAATAGTTTTGGATATTCATTATCCAGTCACCTAGTGAATGTTTCCATTTGCTTTGACATGAACTGTCCAATCATAAATTATGAATCCAGCACATAAAATTCTTCAATAATCATCACTTTCAGGAACATTCTTCCTGAAATCTTTTTGTTTGTGCTCCCCTACTCTCAATACTTTCAGTAGGTTATCAACAATATCTAGTAAGGCTTGAAAACTGGTTGGAAAATTAAGAAGATATGTACTATAATTCTTCATCAGATTTAGCAATTTATAGCTAGCCTTTCAAGAAGAAACTTCAGCATCTACTTTAAATTTAGGATATCAACAGATCTATTGTAGTTTATTTAGAATTATTCAATTGTATTATTTCTCTCAAATTCACTGTTCAGCAGAAATATATTACATGTGTCACGGAGTTATAGCTTGAGACTGAATACTGTTCTGCTTGCTGGAGTATGAGATTTTTTTGCTGTCTCCTCAATTTACTGATATAGTGGGATTTATCTCTTAAAAAGTAATAAAAGGCTGAGGTATTCCCATATTTCTTCCATGAAAAAAATTGTATTGATACCTAGATAACTAACTTTTTGTATACTGTTTTTTCACAGTTCACTTTGCTGTATCTAAAAATCTATGGATTCACGGGATAAGCAGAATTCTTATGTAACAGTGTCTTTTCTTTAACGTTCACAACAATAACACGATGCATTCAGCATGTATACAGATAGAAATAAAATACTAGCTGCCAGCTGTCTCATAAGCACGTTATACTTCAAAGATTGAAATGAGAAAGTATTAAGAACTGCATTAAAATGCAATAAAAATTTATCACAGTCACTGATAATACATTTAGGTATGTATGTTGAGCTAGCAACATCAATAAAAAATTCACCTTTATAAATAAAAGCAGTAGGACAGATGCAAAAAAAAAACACTACTCTGAGACGTCCAGTTTTTATTTCATTTTTCACTTTGGAAAGCACATCTTGAAAAAGGCTACTCATGGAGAAGTCTCATAATACCAAAAAGGACACTGTTAAAACTTGCAAACAAACCGGCCAATCTTTTGTGCTGTAGGACAGTTTCAGGTTTTTTTTCATTTGGCTTGAAGATTAAATAAATAGAATCAGTTCGAAACCATGGAACTGATCCTGCATTTCTCCTTGTTGTTCCAATGATAGACGTTGAAAATGTGATGTCATATTTATCAGAGAACCATAGAGTAGTTTAGGTTGGAAGGGACCTTTCAAATCATCAAAGGCAACCATCAACATATTACTGACAAAAAACATCACTAAACCATGTTGCTAAGCTCTAGGTCTACCCGTCTTTTAAATACCTCCAGGGATGGTCTTTCCTGTAGTGAGGGACGCAAAACTGGACACAGTA
>BJBW01019948.1:0-13133 GCA_004320125.1 Scolopax mira
GAGCTGTGACTCCCCGGCCGCCCAGCGCTGCTTTTGCTTTCCTACCTTAATAAATACCTAATTAATCTATTTCGGACTTAGTCTTTTTATTTGTAACTATAACAGGTTGAGACAAAGGCAATTTAACAGAACAGCAAAGGGCGCAAGAAATAACCACAATAACATGAACAAAGCAATATACATCCGCGATTACGATACCGCCGCTTGCCGATGCACCCGGAACGCACATGACCACGCTACTCTCCCAGCTCCTTCTCCCCCGGGGCGGGACTTCCTCCTCTTCCCTCACTTCCTGTCCCTCCCCTTCCCCGGCTAGCTCTAGCCGTCTCCCTGGGCGTGGTTCAAGTGGGATGGAATACCTGTGTCCCTGATAGGTCCTGGGAACAATTAACCCTTTCCCCACCAGACCCAGTACACATATTTAAACAGCATCTAATCTTAAATGGAAGAACAAGCCCAAAATGCTTTGCTGTTTTCATGTGAAATTATGATATGCAATTCAAGAACATCTAACCCTTATGAAGTTCAAAGCACTCTTTAAAATTATTAGCTTGCTTATTCTGGGAATGATCTTATGCACATTGCTTTATTTGTTTCTGGTATTATGGATGCATAGCTTTGTAGGGCTACAAGCACAGCATCTTAGTCCATGCCCAGCAGTGGCAAGGCTTTCACTCCTCCTGCTTCTATTCTCCCAAGTTAAGCTGGGGGTGAGCAAGAGGTTGGGAGCTGACATAGACAAGGCAGCTGACCCAAACTGACCAATGGGGCATTCCATACCAAATGATGTCATGCTCACCCAGGGAGGAGGGTGGATATTTGTGACTACGGTATTTGCCTTCCTAGGCAACTCATATACGTGCTGCAGCCTTCCTGTTAAGGAAGTGGCTGGACATCTGTCTGACAATTGGAAAGCAGCAAATTACTTTCTTATTTTGTTTTTCTTGCAAGAGTAGCTTTTACTTTTCATATTAAACTATCTTAATCTTGAACCACATATCTTTTTGTCTTCTCTTTTTAATTCCATCCCTTGGGGGAGAGGTGTGAGTGGAAGGTAGGGTGGGTGTTAGGCTGCTGGCTGGACTCAACCTGCTGCAGTTGAGAATGAACATATAAAAATTCATCTACTTACGTTCGATCAGACATATCAGTCTATATATCTAATGTATTGTCTGGAATACTAATACTTTATGAAAACTTCATAAGGCACTCAGGAGGCATTGTTTTTTATCATACTATTATTTAAAGAAAAAATTGCTTTTCCTAATTTGAATAAGAAAAAGTTCCTCTTGGTTTATAACAGTTGGGTCCACTGGATGGAAACCAAACCAAACCAGAGTTTCATATGTTTTTATAATTATCCAGCTCTCAGTTTAAAGCAGACTTCTATTATAGTCTTATTTTTCTTATGTTTGAAGGAGAAATTCTATCCAAAATAGAAACAATTTCTGTGGTATTGTATTTTTCCATTCTAACAAACCTGCTTTTTTATTTCTCTTATAATTTCTATTACGAAAATACAGGCCTAGGAGGAATGCCTTTCATGAAAGCACAGTAATGAAAAATACTATTCCCTCTTAGTACTGTTTTTCCTATTTGCTGATGGTGCCAGCATAATTTCATATCAATAGACAAAGAACATATCTGCCTTTTATTTTGGTGATGTCATTATACTCTAAGAAGCAATGTGTTTCATATAATCCCAACCTACCCAGGGAACGATCCCCCATTCAGTAATCTGTTTTGCTTTTCTTTTTTCTTTTCATCCAATTACACTTAATAAAAAATATGTATGTATTCTGGTGAGTAAAGCACAGTTCTGCTCTGTGGCTAATTCCTGTCAAGTGGATAGCTAATCATAACTTTCTGGGTAAATATTCTGGCTGTTATATTGCTATGCAAAAGATAAGTAGTAACACCATAAGTAATTAGTCATATTTCTTACTGCTTTTAACTTTTTCCAATTTAGTTACTGTTTGCTTAAATGTCAATTACAATAAAGTTCTATATAGAAGCTATGACAAAACTCAAGGTGACCAAGGAATTTAGGACTAACTAAGGAAACACATATAGGTTTATGCAGTCTTAAACCTGAGATGCTGGATTGTTACCTAAAAGTAGAATATTATTAGGTTGACTGGATTCTATCTTCTAATGTGAATGTTCAATGATTTTTTGATGGTTAGATATTGGAATATAGAAGTTCTGATATAAAGATAAATTGAATATCAAATATAAATTTAAATTAATTCTGTTGTGACCAAATCTGTGTTACAAAGGGAGGAAAGATACTGGCCTTCTTGTAAATCTGCTTTACTGACACAAAGGTAACAGTACACATCATGGCAAAATGTTAGCTCCTTTGGTCTCATTTGTTTTGCTTTTTTTTTTTTAAAGTATTTTAGAAGGACATTAGGATTACAAAACTCTCATCTAAATTATCCATTTCTATCTCCAAGTGCCCTGTTAAAACTAAAAAAAACTGTAGACCATCATTTGCTTTTTATCCCTACAAATACTCACTATAATGTTTATAGTGCTCAATTAGGGAAATAAGGTCAAAGAACATTTACCAGAATTAGGGACTAGACCTCCTTGTGTTCTGCACCATGATCTGTATGAGATAATAGTCTAATTTCTCAGACAAAAATCACAGCCAGACTATAAAGACAAATTAAGAAATTGCCTTGCATTATGCTTTAGTAGAGATGGAAGATGATCTTGATCCTGTGTGACTTAGAAAATGTCTGTGTCTCATTTTCCTGAACTTAGTAAATGTTTTACAATAGTGCTAATTGGATGCAAAACTCCAGTCTTGCTTGTGGAATATTTCTCATTCCAAGTCAGCTGTTATACATATATCTCTGTATAAACTGAATAGCTAGATGATTTCAGTATTGTTTATAAAGGTCATATGTGTAGTTGATTAGACAATCATCCTGCAAAATAGCATTTTAAGATCATTCTTGCTGCTGTGTTGCACACCGTGTTTTGAGAATCAATTTTAATAGTCTAGTGGAGCTCTATTCTGAACATAAGGCTTGTTCATCATGTTATTCAACATTCAGATGATTTTGTTATTCACTAAAATATTATTGAGATATTTTGGAGGGTAGGAAATCAAGTATTTTAGTTGCTTACTACTGCTGCTGTTGCTTTTCTTAATAATGAGTAATGACAGGTGAAATGGAAAGCTCACAGGAAAAAAACCAGACAAGGTATGTTTCGATATTTTTACACTTTTCCAGGGAAAGCATATACTTGATTATTCCTAAAACTTATCTGTGTATTGTGGTCAGTAATGACAGAATATACAACATATTGAAGATTAAATGATTGCATTTTTGTTGGGTTTTTTTAATTATTTTTTCCTTCATATTAATTCATTATGTTATCAGTTACATATAATATTTTTAAAATGTATATTTAATAAGATTGTCATTGTTTATAAATATAGATGTCTCTCAACTATTCATCCTCTAGTTGCCTACTTTTCTTTTACCAACAACTTCAGCTTCAGATATGTTTCATCATAACTGAAGTCAATACTGGACAAGGAGATACCAAAATGAACTATCTTTATATTACTGTAAATCTAGGTTATTTTTATACATTTCGTTTCAATGATTTCAGGTGTATACTTGATTAAAGCTAAAGAGAGAAATTATATTCGCTTGAAAAATCATGAATGGCTTCCGTAGCATACTTATTTATATCAAGGTAAAATTTGTTAATAGAATGTTTTTAATCTTTTTACAGTCCTGGGTCATTGACTTCCAAAAGTATGAGCACACTACATCGAGTTATATTTTCTTTCAACTTCAAAATTTCTACATTTGGTAGATTTTCAGTGAATGCTATTTTGCTATTCAGTCATAAGAGAGGATGAAAATAAGTTCCAAGATACTTGCAAACAATTCTGAGTTGTACTGTATAATATGTAACAGAGAGAAAATGTAAAACTTACAAGGCCTTTAGGCATAATATTTTTTTCATAATATACACAGTGATTTCTTCTGCAGTAATGTAATAATTAAATATGTTTCTTTTATATGGAAAAGAGCCACATTTTTATATTTTTTTTCTTACCTTTAATCTGTACTTAATGACAGTCATGTTCTAAAATTCATAAAAGTAATAAACTTTTAATGAAATAATGTTTAAATATTTTCCTAGTTTAATTTTATTAACAGAAAGAAAAACAAATACCTTTTTATATTATTGCTTTTTATCAGAAAAAAAAATACACTGCTTTGTATTAAATAACATTTTGTTTATATTACTAATTATATGATAACAATCTGAAAAAGATGTGCAGGAGCAGGAGAAATTTTAATAGATGTATAAGCATCCTTTATACTGAGGGGCCATTTCTGAACATTTTCTATTCTTGTCTGGTCAGAGGAAGGTGCAAAGACTCAGCCTTTTCTAGGATCAGACACAAGCTTTTTTATTGTATTGAGCCAAGAGATAACTATTATTTATGTAGTTATAAACTATGTATATGTATCTATATAATACAAAGTATCAAGATTAAAAATAAAAAGACTCAATTGTGGCTTCTGAGTACATGAACAAAATATAGAATGTGCATGAAAGATGTGTGGCTGAATTCTTTCTATAAACATTGTTGAGAAGTGAGAACAGGAATGACACTGAAGACAAGTAGGAGAACAAGACAAAATAAGAATTCCATGGGAAGCCATAAGTTGCAAGAAATAAAGTAAATTTTTCTATGGTTCTACTCCAATGCATATAATTGTAAAACCAGAGAAACTCTGATGAAGATGTTTGATGCAAACAGCAAAACATTCCACTTCCAGTTTTGCTGCTTAATTTCTGGTAATGTATTACCTTATTTATTTCAGTAAAAAATAAAAATTTAGTAAAAAGAATTAAAAGTATTGTGAAACTTAGAAAACAAATAGGTTGTTTTGAAATGTATTCATAAAATTATTTGCAAAATCGGTATTAGTTAACTATAATATAAACCAAATAGCGTATTGTATAAGTACCTTTGCATAACCTAAGTAACAAACCTTTAGCTAAGTAGTGTGTTAACTAAGGGGAAGAAAAAATCACACAAAAACAAATGAGCAGATAGCATGTTAGTAGTTGGTACTCATTATAATGCGTATGAATGGAATATTCTCTTTTCAACAAGTTCCAATTTGATCTCAGGAAATTTTGATGATTTTCTCAAAGACATGTTTCTTAATATTTTTACATTATTGGGAAGGGTGTCCCCATGACATTCTCCTCTATCCTTTGAGATATAAAGTATACAGCAGGCCTAGGTAGTGTAGAAATATTAATTAGATATAAAAATAACAATTGTTTGAGATGATGTTTGGCTTCTCCCATACCAAAAATTGAATGGCTTCCTCAGTCGCACTTCACTCTGAATAATGGTATGATTTTTCCCTGCAACTTACTGTTGAGATTCTTAGGCATTTTTTTGTCCCTACTGGTTTCTTTAAGGGAAAGGAATAGACATCTGATTTCCAATCTTCTTTGTTCTGCTTCAGCCTAGATATATATTCTTAACAAATAACCTTCCATTTAGGAGATATTAAAGAAATTGCAGATACAGGCTATGTGTTCTTCTCCTATGCTTTCATACGGATCATCAACAGACCATGCTATTATCAGGTGTCTGAGGGCATGCTATTTCCTTTCTGCTTTACAGATTATTATGCATAAAAATTACCTTTCTGTAAACCCTTAGGAATTTTTTTCCTAATTTTAGGCACTACCTTCATGTAGAGATTAATCAGAAATTAGTAACCCTATTTAATTCAGTGTTGCATTTGCAAATCATCCCACTTGTATGAGGGCTTAAGTATTTGTTTAGAGTAAAAATGATACTATCGGGCATGCATAATGCTCTGAAAATGAGGAAAAAAACTCTTGTGCTTATACCTTAATATCAAAATCAAGAACAAAAGCATATATTCCAAAAAAAGGATAGATGCTCGTAGTAATAACCTGAATGAAGCACAACCTTTTTTTGCTTATTACTGTGTAGAAAGCAAACTACTTGGTATATATTTCTGATGTATATCTAGATGTTTGTCAATTCAAAAACAAGACCATATTTAACACTACTCCTGTTTCTGCTCACTGCAATAAACTTTTTGGAACATTTCAAACCGAAATGATGACAGATCCCAGGTCTGAAATAAAGGGGGGAGCAGAGAAGGTGTTTTGTCCCTAAGTGTTGGTACAACCGTGTTATAGCATGGTAGTCTTCTGATTCTTATTCTGAAATGACATGACATAATTTTACTTAGAATTATATACTGCAATATATCTTCTTGCTATTTAATTATCATAGTGAGGAATTTAATTTCCAAAAAATCTAATTCCAAGTGACACAATTTAGATAGGGAAACATTTCCGACTCACAGAGAAAATAAATAGTAGTTGGGTAAACTGCCAGTTTGTTTTATTACTAGTGCTGTAGTAAATCTTTCCGTATAGAACATAAAAATATTTTACATATTTCCTGTTGAGTTATGTCTGAGGCTTTCATGACATGACAGCCTGTATTGAAACAGGGACCAGATACACTAAAAAATCTGAAGAATGCTTGATTCAGATAAGTGTCAACATTTCAGGGGTTTATTCAAAATATACTTTTTAATGTAATATTGGCTAAGAAATACATCAGGAAGAGTATAGTATTTCAATGCAATGGTAGATTAAATGTAAGGCACTGCAGAGTGACAGAAATGTATCTAAATATGACACTATTTTGCACTTGCAAGGTCATGTAGGAAATTTTAAAAAAATATGTGTTGTGCTGCAACAGATAAAGTACAGTAGTATATTTCCTGCATAGCTATTAGTGATGGAGGTGAAGTCAGATAAAAGGACTATGCTTGTGTGCTTTGCAAATGGATGCAAGTCTACATACGCTGTGAAATATTTCAAGAATGTTGTAGTTTAAGAGGCAGCAAGAAACTGACCTGAACATACCACAACTAATGACAGAATTATTTAGAGGTTGTCTTAGCCCTTTGGAATTTACTCAACGCAAGCAGTTGGTTTTAGAAAGAACTAGGTAATTTTATGAGCAGTCACTTTCGTAATTCTAATTTTTAAACTGAAATACAGAAATCAATATAAATTAAGATTTTTAATTACCAATGGGATTTGCCATGACTGCTTGACCTGTAATACTCAAAATTTTAGCATTTATTGTTAAACTCTTCCCTTTCAGGTCTATATAGTGTACTAACAAAAAAAATAATCACAGTTAATGTGAATAGAATAGCATACCATAGAACAGAATGGAATAGTTCAGTTGGAAAGAACCTACAACAATCATATAGTCCAAGTTCATGGGAAGTCCGACTTCTAGTCCAGCTGTGAGATTGTGGTGTACATCTTTTCCTTCTATACATCTCTCTGCTAGCAGGAATAACTGCATGACAGTTCCCAGAGCTGCCATTTCTGATGGCACGTTTTACTCCCACTGTTTCTAGAAGGACAAGTGGCTGTCTTATGAATCAGTCTGATAATAAAATATTACTTGCTGCAAAATCAAATCCAAGTTATGCTTTTGTTTTAATGATAAAATAGTATTAAAATATTATTGCTTTATCTCAAGTCAAATGTAATTTTACACGGTATATATCCTAAGTTTCAAAAGCAGTTGATGCAATAAGATCACTAATAAGTTCATTTCTAATCAAGAGATGATTACATTGATATGGATCTATTAACAAAGACTTGATGTTCCTAGGAGCTGCTAGTCAGAACTGAATTGCAAACAGGGATCTCGTTTGTAAAACGATTACCGGTGTTGTATCCCTGATCTCAATTAACTGCCAGCTGAAGTCAGATTCTCTTAATGTGATTCATTTCAACATAACAGGAGTAAATAGTTTTTCCATGCAGAACAAACTGATTATCTCAGACACAGGGGAAACCTTACTTAAAATGTCAGCCAGATTATAAATTTATGCTAAATAAGTTAATGAAAAGATTAATATCAGTGACAACAGTGCTTCCAGACATAGCTCTTTATTATGCCTAAAAAAGAAAGCTCTTATCTTCCTTTTTTCCTTTTATTTTTTTCCTAGCTAATAGACATTTTCTTGGAAATGCATAATTTCCTGCACCACTTGAAACTAATTGGTAAGTTGAGAGTTTCATCTGTTTTCACCAAGATAAAAAAAATGTACATATATTTCTATGGATTACTCATGTTGATTTGCTGTCCTTTGTTATAAGAGTCCAAGCAGGCAGGGAAGTGTTTTTACAATAATTTCAGAGAACATTTTCAAGATTTATGCACCATTTAAACCTCACCACTCAAATACTTTGATTAAACTAACTGTATTGAAGGAAGACATTGATACAGGATCTCATCTTTACAAATATAAGTGTAAAGTGGTCCTATGGATTTTCTTCCTCAACTTTTATTTTTCTTGTTCTTTGCTTTATTTTCTTCCCCCAACAATGTATGCAATTACATATTAGTCATACTCCTTCTTGTTCCCTTACATATTCTTGAGAGGTTATATGATAACAAAATTACCTTATAGCAGTATATTCAAAAACAATATCAGTAATCACTGTGATCTTTCAGCAGAGAAGAAACTAGTAGTCCTTTACTTAGCATTTGCAATATCTTTTTTTCCTGTTCAAAAAAAGGAGAAATCTTCAGAGTTTTCCTTTGAAAACACTCAGAGAAAATAAAATGCTAAGTAAATAAGCACTCTGAAAATTACTGACATAACCATACTTTGTAAACAGGTGTCCTGCTTTATTGTCAGTCCTTACTTTTGTAATATTTATTTACTATGTTTGCTGAAAACTTTTTGCAATTATTCACATTAAGTAGGTGAAATTAATTAGAAAAATATCTGACAAAACAAATATTATCTTACTGTATAAGATATTCATAGATCTGGAAAATTAATTTTCCCTGTTACTCAGTCAATATGTGTACCCTACAAATAATGGGATTGATAGTCTTAATATTAGTAGTAAGTTTTATACATTCCTCTGCATAATGCATGTCTGTACATGTGAATTTTAAGGAGTATTTAATTTAACCACATCATTAAGCATTCAAGAAACTCAGATAAATTTTTTCTGAATGTAGGATATTTTTAAGCAGAGAAACACAGATATTAAAACATGTTTTCTGCTAATGTATTAGAAACTTGGAAACAGAGCTAAGCAGCATTCTGTGCCTCTATGATATTTCCCCCTAAGATATATATTTTTTCCATCAATTAAATTAAGAATTTATTGGAGAACTGCATATCAGGAAAGTGTATTATGTTAACATACTAAACCTTGCTCATCTTCTGGAAAATAATTTATAATTCATGTTGCTGGAAAGGGAATAGCTTCAATTATTCCTTCTATGAGCTTTCTGAATAACTGAAATTTATAAAAGGATTATAAAACTGGGTAGGAATGGTTCTGCTTTTCCTTAAATATAGACTTAGAGAATAACAGAATCATTTGTCGTGTAAGGCATCTTTAAAGGTCATCTAGTCCAAACTTCCCTGGAACGAGCAAGGACATCTTCAGCTAGACAAGGTTGCTCAGAGGCCTGTCCAACTTCACCTTCAATGTTTCCAGGGGTAGCATATCTACCACCTCTCTGGGCAACCTGTTCCAGTGTTTCACAGGAAGTGTTTCACATTTCCTTCTATCTAGTCTGAATCTACTCTCTTTTAGTTTAAAACCATTACCCCTTGGCCTATTGAAACAGGCTGTGATAAAAAATTTGTCTCATCTTTCCTGTAGCCCCCCCCTTTAACCACAGTAAGGTCTCCCCAGAGCCTGTTCTTCTCCAAGTTGAACAACCTCAACTCTCTCAGCCTTTCCTCATAAGAGAGATACTCCAGCCCTCGGATTATTTTTGTGGCCCTCCTCTGGACCCATTCCAACAGCTCTTTCCTGTGCTGAGGGCTCAAGAGTTGGACGCGGTATTCCAGGCAGGATCTCACCAGAGCAAAGTAGAGAGGCAGAATCACCTTCCTTGATCTGCTGGCCATGTTTCTTTTGATACAGTCCAGGATACAGTTGGCCTTCTGGGCTGCAAGTACACGTTGCTGGCTCATGTCCAAATTTTCATCTGCCAGCACCCCCAAGTCCTTCTCCTCAGGGCTACTCTCAATCCCTTCATCTCCCATCCTGTACTGATACCAGAGGTTGCCAGTGAACATGAAGGCAAAAACATTGTTGAATACCATAGCCTTTTCCTTGTCCATTGTTACCAGTTTACCAGTCTCGCTCATCAAGAAGGAGCATGTTTTCTTTGACCTTCCATTTCTGGCTGACATACTTCTAGAAGCCCTTCTTATTATTCTTTGCATGCCTTGCCAAGTCCAGCTCCAGCTGTGCTTTGTCTTTCCTAATCCCAAACCTACACAACCAGGCAGAGTTCCTACACTCTTCTCATGATCCATCTCACTGCTTCTACCGCCTCTGCATCTCTTTCTTGCCTTTCTTGCCCTTTAGTTTGACAAGCAGGTCTCAACTCAGCCACACCAGTATCTTGCCCCTAAATATTTGCAAAATACTATTTTGAAATGAGCATATACACTAATAGAAAGGAAAAGGATAGACACAAGCTGTGCAGTTTTCAGGAGGCTTAGGTTCTCACCATTATGTAAAACTATTGGAAAGGTAATGTGAAATATTATTTATATATGGTGAAAATTATTCACAAAAAAATAGAATCTATATTTGAAGATTACTGCCATAGTCAGTTATTATATGTTACAGAAATGTTTAACATTGTGTTTTTATACACTCCCTGATCTGAATCATAGACTTTGTGAATCCATCTGTTAGATATTGACAGTATCAGGGCATGTACTTTTGGACCTGAATTTCAGAGTGACTGCTCTATCAAACAGACCAATATATACTCAAGTATTGAATATGAGGGACATATATGTTCCTTCCCCTGCAAGGGCTGAACTCTAGGTTTTCTTGATGGTTCTTTTTTGGGTTTTTTTTTGGCAGCATCTGTGTAAAAATTTATGTAAATAAATAGAGTAAAGTACCAGGGAAGAAAATTTAGGTCCATAAAACAAACAAAAAAAAAAATCAAAAATAATGATGCTTTGTTGTGGGTGAACAAGATTGTGAAAGAAGCAGAGACCAGAAGAAGGAGTAAAAGAAGTAGGAATACTGGCAGAGGATGGCCCGTGATCAAGTCCTAATGACCCATAAACAATGCGTGGCCTTCCGACTGATGGAGAGGAATTCTGCCTGCTTGGCCATTTGGGATTGCAGGGGCGTGTCAGTTGGGAAAGGAGATATATTAATACTATATAAGCTGCCTGTTTGTAATAATAAAGGATTCTGGTTGCATCACCGACCAGGGTCCATACCTTTATACGCTATACTTTGTTACTCCTCTTATTGTCAGTGTTTGCAGAGTACATCTAAAACATTTTAAAAGTTCTCCACTTCAAAATATCATTAATTAATTCAAGAAGGATATGTTACAGCTTTTCTGTTTCTAAATAACTTTAGTGATGATGAAATATGAAAATGTATTTAATGAGAGAAAATCAATCTCTTTCTTCCAGCACATATTCCTTAAACGTTCACATATTACAACGTATAGTTTTCATTCTGTTTCTCAAAGAAAGGTGACAATCAGCAAATGTTAATCTTGAATTTTTACTATTATTATTTTACATAAAATCTAGAAAAATCCAGGGCTCCTTTTTAGAGTTTAAGAAAGGTAGCCAGGCACTGCCTTCTCTGACATGCTCTTCCCAAAGAGCATCTCCTACTGTCACTGTATTAGGCAGACTACTGATCTGAAGGAGCAGAGCATTTCTTAACTGCTTATTTCTTCTGGTTTTAAACTTCTTTTAAAGTGTACTGTGACAGCATAGATCAAGGTCATGAAGCTCCACAGGTCCACCCAGTTGATTAATCTCCATTATCTATGTTTTCTACCACATCTCAGGTGCAGACATGAACACCTATATCTAACTCCCTAAAAGGAAAAAATGAAAAATATGAAATGAAATGCATAAAAAAAACAGTGAAAATTTTCAGTTTATTAGCAAATATTTCAAGTATACAATTTAAATGAAATAGCTATGACTTACTGAGAAACCGGAACCAGCTGTCAGAGTATCTTTAGCTCAAGAAGTAAAATTTCTTGTTTATTGAAATACATTCTAGTTGTGAAACAAGCCCTTTACTGAAGAAGCGGGTTGAGTTACAGGAATAACTTCAGTGCCATCTTCATAAAATCTGATTCTGAACTGGTGACTTAGTGTACCAGTTGTACACTGGTGTGTACCACCACATTTAGTAAATTAGTACATTTTAAAGAATTCTTGCCTTTTGTATCATGAGAAGACTAAGTACAAGATTTTCTTAAATCCACAAACACTTATGTTGTGATATCACATTCAGTCCACTAGTCATCTCAGTCTTACTCCAGGAATGACTGATCAAAAGATAGTCAGGAAAATTGTCATCTTGAAGTTACAGCATTATCTAATGTGAGAAGAATTTTATTTGTATTTTCAATAGTTTATATTTCAAAAAGTCTCCTCCAAGACTTATGCCTGTGTACACATTATACAAAAATCAAATGATTTACTTAGCAGTCACAACCTGGGACATTTGAATATTCTTGCAGGCTCTGTAGAATCAACCAGCATCACACTTTTATTCCACACTTACTTACCATTAGTAATTTCTGCTCTGCTTTTTCACAGAATCACACAGAATCATAGAATCTTCATGGTTGGAAGGGACCTCTGAGATCATCAAATCCAACCATATACAAAAATCCCAAACAACAAAACACCCACAAAACAAAACAAAAAAAAACCCCAAAATAAAACACACACACAAAAAAAATAGCACCCACCAGCCAAGTCCCACACCAACAACACACCCACATCACACCCCAACCATCTTGGGCACTAGAGCATGCCCTGAAGAGCCATGTCTACACGTTTCTTAAATACCTCCAAGGATGGTGACTTCACCACCTCCCTGAGCAGGCTGTTCCAGTGCCTGACCACTCTTTCAGTAAAGGAATTCTTCCTTATATCTAATCTAAACCTTCCCTGCCGCAACTTTAGACCATTTCCTCTGGTCCTGTCATTATTCCCTTG